>BQNB010046910.1:0-43444 GCA_026074375.1 Tanacetum coccineum | reverse complement strand
TTAATTAATAAGCTAGTTCATATTTAGTTTAGCTTGTTTAAAGCTAAACTGAATAAGTCACTTACCAAAATCACTCAAAACACCTTAGCTTATGATTTGGATGATAAGCCAAACATGGATGGGCTTATGGACAATACCAACTTGTTTTTAAACAAGCTGGAGCTTGTAGAATAAGCTCTATAGAGCAATATTGATCCCTGTTTAGCTGGGATAAAGGTACTATCTCTTTTACTTTAAACTTAGCTTATTGTCTGATTTGCTTATTTTCTGCTTACTCTCTGCTTATCTTTGCTTATTTGTGCTTAGCTTATCTAAATATAGCTTCTAGTGTTTAGTTGATAGTTTAAATTAGTTTAGATCAAGTCATTATAGTATATGTCATAGTTTTAATCAAAACATCTTATTAAGGTAGCTTATTGTTAGATGCTTATTTACCTTAGGTCTTGGCTTACTTGTTCTTTCTTTGCATAATGTTTAATCTGTTTGGGGATTCCAAGGCTTAATTGGATCTATTTAAGTTGAAAATTTGGCCTTAAGACTTTTAAGGAGTGTTTGGCACAAGCAGTTAAAACTACCTGAGTTGCATTAAGGGGTTAAGTCAGAATCAATAAGCTCATATATGTATTAAATGAAAGTATTCATAAGCTAGGATCAAGTCTTGTTTGGTTTTGAAGAAGTTTTTTTTAAATCTGTTAGTGCTTAAATTGTGCTAATCTGCTTATTAGCTGTTTTCATAAATTTATGCTTAAGGTGTTAATTTAGTGTTGAGAATGGGTCTCATTTGGGATTGTATAAATCTGTTTTGAGTTCCAAGTCTTTGGAAAAACCTTTTGAGCATTTAAGATCAAAAACAGTCAAGATTTACCATGTTTGAAGGCCTAAAAGCCTTATAATGCAGATAAATTGTGGTCACACTTTAGCTATTCTTTGAGTTATTTTGCTTGTTTTCAGCTTATTATAGTAGGTAATAAATCTGTTTCAAGTTTTCAAGTTGTCAAAATCACTTTTGAGTCTTAAAATTTTAGCTTCATATAGTCAGTTCATTTAAAAAGTCCAAAAACAAATAGAGTAGACTGTTATTTTGTCTTGTCATTTTTAGCTTATTTATTTTACTTATTTGCTTAAATTTGGTTTTTAAAAGTTCTTAGAGTGAAGGTCTTTTACTGCTTTTAGCTTATAGTCTTTAATTTTAGCTTATTGAGTCTTAAAATTTAAGGTGAAATCTGTCCTTCATTTCTAGAAAAGCCTAAAATAAAGTAGTATATTCTGTTATAGACGATTATCAAAATTGCGCCGCTGTCGGGGAGAGGTGTAGCGATTTTGACGGGATTGTTTGCATTCGAGCTTTGAAGATCCTTTCCCTGTGAAAGTTTTTGTTTTATTTTGTATAAAAATACAAAATTATTTTACACTTCTATTCTTATTTTCTTTTATTTTAATATTAAAAATAACCGTTTGTTAATTGTCGTTTCGGCTCATCTTTAGTTAACAAACTATAAGAGAGGTATAAGGAGGGTCGATCCTACGGACTTCGACCAGAAAAGAGAAGGTTTTTAAAACGCTTTGCACTTACCCTCTCCTATGCTTCTTTGTGCGTTTTCTAGAGAGCTACCGTGCACTATTGACTTTC
The DNA here is from genome assembly GCA_026074375.1 of Tanacetum coccineum. Classification (NCBI taxonomy): domain Eukaryota; kingdom Viridiplantae; phylum Streptophyta; class Magnoliopsida; order Asterales; family Asteraceae; genus Tanacetum; species Tanacetum coccineum. Next base: position 41,814 of record BQNB010046910.1, on the reverse strand, counting down.
GATTACCAAAAATATTTTTCTTAATTTTTATTATTTCTTATTTGTAAAATCTATAAATATTCTTCTTTATCCTCTTATTGTTTAATTCTAATGTCGTCATTCGAACAACGTAGTTGTTTCAGCTGCGAAAATCCAGTTAATGATCAACCTTGTCGATATTGTACTTGCGAGCGGTGTGGATATCATAATAGAGGGGTACCTTGTTTAGGATGTAATTCAGAAGCTGAAAATTCATTCACTTATGAACCAACTCCGTATTCTTACAATGATTCTCCAAATTTTTCTGACTACCCTCCACAACCCCAGTACGATACGTATTTTTGTGAGTTATGTGGGAACGATGCTCATTATGGTTACGATTGTCCCCCTCAAGTTCTGTTTGTCTACGATCAGGACCCGTGTTTCAATCAAAACTTTGATAATAATTTTCCACAAACTTCACCAAGTTTTCCACAAACTTCACCAAGTTTTCCACAACAATTTCCTTGTTGTGAAAATTGTGGGGGTCCTCAGGAGAATTTTCAGTGTCAACCGATAAACCAGAATTTCTACGAACCTAATCTTTGTTATAATTTTATTTCTTCGGGTTTTGACCAATTCCAACCCCCGCAATTTCCTGTCATTCATCAACCTCCTCAAGAAACGAACACGGAAATGTTGCAAGCTAGAGAAGACTTAATATAAGCTATACAAGCCTTTATAAATAAGTATGATCAAATACCTCCTAAAGAAAAGAGTATGGCTTTATTGCTAGCTGAGGAAAGATTTCTTAAAATTAAGCAAGCTTTGAAAGAAGGGCTGAATCAACTAGATAATATACAAGAATTAATTCTTAAACTTATTAATGACTTGTAAATTCTTAATGGAATTCCACTAAAACAAGAAGAGCAGGTGATTGTGTGTTTTATATATACTTGTAAAATATACTATAATAATAATATTCCAAAGAGCAATTAAGAAAATTACCAAGTTACCCTTGGTTAAATTCACTCTCAAAAATATATATATAATATAATATATAATACGTATATTAAACCGGGTAAGAATGATCACCCGGGTCGTTTCCCCAACGACTAGTGCAATTGAAACCTCGTTTAAGTTTGGATTATGATTTGAATGAAAACAAAGATATTTTGATGATCTATAACTACCAAATAAAAGCAACAATTAAAAATGAACAATTAAAAAAAACAATTAAGCACTTAAAAAGGTAAACGGGAAACAAATAAAACGCGACAAATTAACAAGTAAATCAAAATTAAGTCCTAAAAATGCAAATTAAATTCCTAAACCTAAATTAAGATAAAAAAAATTTTAAAACGAAAAAAGAAAAAAAATTGATTATTTTTGAATTTTTTATTAATTAAAAACTATTTAAATCTAATTAAATCTAAAAAAAATAAAAATAAAAATAATTGAAATTATATTTTTCCTAGATAAAACAAAGTAAAAGAAAATTTTAGAAAAAGGAATCACTATTTTTCACTTTTTAGATTTTAAGATATGAATTTTCTAAAATTTAAACTAACTAAAAGCTTAAAAATTATAAAACTATTAAAAATATAAGCCTAAATTTTTTTATAAAAAGTTAACTAGAAAAAGAAAAAGATGAGAAATTTTATAAAAATAAAAGCCCTAATTTTTACTTTTTAATTAAAGTTTAATTAAACTAATTAAAAACCTAAACCTAATTTATTATTTAAAATTAAAAACTAACTAAAAACTTAACTAAGGACTAACTATGCAAATCCTAAAAGGACTAACAGTGCAAACTAACTAACATACGAAGGACTAACTGAGAAAACAATTAAAACTTAAAAATTACACTTTCTACCCTGAGGGCCTAACCCGTTTATAAGCCTAGCCCAATTAAGCCCAAAAATAAGTTTAGTTTTAAAAACAGCTTATTATTGAAAACTTATAAAAGCAAAGTTGTAAAACAAGTTGGTGTGAACAAATTTAATAAAAGCAACTTGGTCTGAAAAGCACTAATAAGCTCTAAAAGAACTTATTATTAAACTGAAAACAGTAAGTGGGGCTTTCCCCTTGCTTTTACTTATCAGCTTGTAAAAAGCTCTATTTAAATATAAATGAAAAAGCAAAAAGTGTTCTGAAAAGCTTATAATGTGTATGAACTAAAAATGAAAAGCTAATTGGCTAGATTAAATTAGAGCTTATCTAAATTTGAGTGACAAAGTAGCAACCTTAGAAATAAGCTCAAATATCACAAAATCAAAATAAGCTCAAGTACTCAATAAACTAAGACAGAGCTTGAGCTTATGCAGGTTTATCAAACAAATTATTAGCTAAGATTTTAAGTAATAAAACCTAATCTTATAAGCTAGAAATTAGAATTTTTAAAAACTACTTTCTATTACTAACTGTTTTTGGTCTTTTGGCTTTTTTGTGACTTTTGACAGCAAAACAAGCTAAGAAAATAAGCAAGAAAATGAAATTTAAACCCTAATCTATATTAAGCTATATCTAAACTATTAGCTACTTGAATATGTAAAACTAAGAACTAATATTACCTAACTAAAATGAGACTCAAAAGTGACAGCAGGAACTAAGTTGTTCCTGCTGATGCACTTTGCACAAGATTAGACCAAGTAGTGCAGGTTACCTTGAGGGTAATCCTGCACTTAAACACACTCAATTAGAGTGTAAGAACACAAAACAAGCAATATCCAAGCCTTGTGTGGCTTGGATTAGATTTTCTCAAACAAAACAAAAGGTAAAAGTACCCTGGTGCTGAATCAAAGATAATAAGCCATAATTTTTGAGATTTTGAAATCTAACTTTTAAAAACTGGGCTAATACTAAACTTAAATGAAAATACAAATGACTCAAACAATTTGCTCAAGTTAAATTGACTTTTTGAGGTCAAATATACTTAAACCAAACACTCCTTATGTTTTTTGACAGATTTTATAAAACTTTAGATATTGAAAACTAATGGTTAGACCTTAATAATCAGATTACTAATAGCTTATAACAACCTAATTAAACACAAATTAACAACTGATTTAAGCTAAAATCCTAGGTCTACACTAATTAACTAATATTTTTGTTTTTTTATGGTTTATAAGACAGAAATTGAAATATGAAGGTCTAAATATTTAAACTAAAAACAGAAGATAAGGAATATATAATAATCACAAATGAAAACAACTAAACTAAAATAAGCAGATAGAACAAGCAAATAAGCTGTCCTACACTATTAAGCAACAATTAAGCTAATTATGAACTAGAAATAAAAATAGGAAAAGTAAATGAAGACTTACTTGTGCCTTAGCTTAACAAAGGCATAAACTGCTCTTAGAGCTTTGCTACAAGCTCCCTAGCTTGTTAAATAAGCTAGGGTAATAGTCCATGAGAGCTCTTCCAAATTAAGCCCCCCTTCCATAAGTCCACAAGTACAAAATACAAAGGTAATAAGATTTTAAGCTGATTTTATTGTTAAGGTATGATTAAGGCTTATTAAACTCAAATCAAGAACTTATAGACTTTTGAGAGCTGAATTGAGCTTATAGGAGCTTATGAGAGCTTATTGACTATTTTAAGACATTTAGATCATAAAAGATTAAAAGACAAGATTTAGACAAACTTGATTTTTATTAAGAGAAGCTGCTGATTACAATATGGAAAGGAAATTACACTAGAAAAGCTTTTAAAAATAGAAAATTACAATAAGCAATAAAAACTACAATAAGCTACCAAAGTTCTCTCCCTTTGTGTGTGAGGAGTGAGGGCTTTTTATAGCCAGTCATGGATCCTTCTAGCCCCTTGCCTTGCTGCCTACTCTTTTAATCTCATCCATTCAATCCTTCCAATCATTGGATCACAAATTTGAGTCGTTGGATCACATGGCAGTCACACGGATTGCCAAGCTGGCAATCCTTGATGTGACACCTTTGTGCTACTTGTGAGAGTGCTTGTAGTGTAAAACCCACCAATTTCTTGTGTTTTCTCTCTTGCCACGTGTGATTCCCTTGAGAGTGAGCTAATAAGAGCTAGTGATTAGACTGATTTAGCCTTGCCATCTTGTTAATGAGCTCTTGAATTGACGTTTACACCCCCTAATTTTGGATTGCCCTTTGGTTTGACAGCTTGGTAAATTTTGGGAGTGACGAATGAACAGTAACCATGGTTGGCGCCAAGTTTTCAACTGAATGGGTAAAATTCAGTTGAACTTTGAGATATATGCAAAAATGGTCCTTGTCTTTTATTTATCTCATTTCTAGTGTAAAAAGAACTTTGGGAAATTGCAATTTAAGTCCCTGGAGTTTATGAAAGGGAAATGGGCTAGGGAAATTGGGCTTTATTTTGGGCTTTTTGGGTCCGGGTAGGTTTTTTAGGGTTTTTAGGCCCAATAAGGGCCCAAGGACCAATTGTGAGCTTTTCTGAAAGTTGGAGGACTTAAGTGGAATATTTTTGGGTTTTGTCTTTTGTAGTTGACCACTGTTTGACTTTCCTTTGACTGTTTGACTGAGGGTTGACTTTTCTGGCTTTGGCTTCCGGCTTTTGTACACTCTTCCGTTCTCATGTCCGTGCTTGCCCGTTTTTGACGGTTTTCATGTGATTTTTCATATATCCGTACCTGCACACACAAAACACAAAAACAAGTATATTTTTGCCATTTTTCACTGTGTTTTGGGTTTAATTGGGTTATTTTAAGTATTAACGGATATGTGTATTTTACACTTATCAGAGTTCATAGCCTCGCCTTTAAATCTTTTGAATATTTCATAAACCCGCGAGGGGGATACATGCTCGTTACAAACTTGTTTACTTATTTGTACTCGTCTACAAACTTGAATACATACTCGTTTACATGCCCGTTTATCTTATAATGATGAACTTACTTTTTAAGACTTTGTGAGTTCATAGCCTCGCATTTCAATCTTTTGAATGTTTTATAAACCCGCAAGGGGGATACACATTATAAATCATGAATACAAGTATTTTTCAACTATATGAAGTGAGTTCATAGCCTCGCCTTTAAATCTTTTGAATATTTCATAAACCCGCGAGGGGGATACATGCTCGTTACAAACTTGTTTACTTATTGTACTCGTCTACAAATACCTACTCGTTTACATGCCCGTTTATCTTATAACGATGCACTTACTTTTTAAGACTTTGTGAGTTCATAGCCTCGCCTTTAAATCTCTTGAATATTTCATAAACCCGCAAGGAGGATACATGCTCGTTACAAACTTGTTTACTTATTTGTACTCGTCTACAAACTTGAATACATACTCGTTTACATAACGACGCATTTACTTTTTAAGACTTTGTGAGTTCATAGCCTCACATTTAAATCTTTTGAATGTTTTAAACCCGCGAGGGGGATACATGCTCAATTATTTTTAATATATACAAGTACTTAAAACTGATATGTGAGTTTATAGCCTCGCCTTTAAATCTGTTGAATATTTTATAAACTCACGAAGGGGATACATTCTCGTTACAAACTTGTTTACTTATTTATACTCGTTTACAAACTTGAATACATACTCGTTTACATGCCCGTTTATCTTATAACGACGCATTTACTTTTTAAGACTTTGTGAGTTCATAGCCTCGCTTTTAAATGTTTTGAATATTTCATAAACCCGCGAGGGGGATACATGCTCGTTACAAACTTGTTTACTTATTTGTACTCGTCTAAAACTTAAATACATACTCGTTTACATGCCTGTTTATCTTATAATGACACATTTACTTTTTAAGACTTTGTGAGTTCATAATCTCGCCTTTAAATCTCTTGAATATTTCATAAACCTGCGAGGGGGATACATGCTACAAATTATGAATACAAGTGTTTTTCCAACTGTATGCTATCCTGATATATTATTGCCTAAGTCACTTTATGCCACAAGTCCCCCCACATCATGGGCCATTAATCACCGTAACGTGAAAGCGAATATTGTGGATAGTACTATTAGATCTGACAAGTCCCGTTTGTGTTAGCCAGATTAGGTAACCAAACACACTATATTTGAAAACTCATAATAGGTATATGATAATTACCTACATGGAGGCCAATATTATGTATATCATGTTTGATTGATATATACTGGTCAGTTTGAGTGCCATGAGCTTAGGGCAATAATATCGTTACTGTTTTCCATGATAACTGTATTCGTTACAATTATTACTGTTATGGGTGTATAACAACGTAACCCACTGATTTTGATGACTTGTATTCAAACTATTTATCATAAACCTATGAACTTCACTCAACCATTGTGTTGACCTTTTTAGAATGTTTATCCCAGGCAATTGAGCAACTTATGGCACGGAGTGGCTTTGGACTTGAGGACATCCAACTGTTATCATTCAATCATATGCTTTTCATGTAGATTTTGGGACCTCCTTTTGTAAAACTCTGATATTATTGAATGATAACTAAATTTCCCAAAACGTCTCTTTACGAGTCGTTTTCTATGATTATGACTGTTGATTCATGAAGTAATACCCCAAATTAGCTTCCGCTGCTATATGTCAAAAATAGGGGTGTTACAGATTGGTATCAGAGCCTCGGTTATAGAGAACAAGGTTAAAACTTACACTATAACTACTTTTTCTATCCCAGAAAGTCCTCCTTGCCACTACAGTTTCCAGAATAGTATGTTTAAGAAATTTCCATGGCAGATAATACACTACTATATTATATATAAATAACTTATGTTATTTCCACTAGGTTGTTATATAGTCATGTCTTCCCCCCATCCTATTATCCTATCTGATTCCGATATGAAGGATGCTCTTTCCTCTACAAATGCTCCCGACTATACTTCGGCTTTATCGGACTATTATCCGGCTTCACCAGAAAGCACTTCTTTTAACTCTTCGGAAGGACTTAACTAAGGATATTTTATCCCACTAGCATTCTCACCTTTCTACGATATAGAGGTCATGATTGTTTACCCTATGATCTATATTACGACTACTTATTATCTCCATCTACATCATTAGGACCAACATCACCGGTTAAGTCAACTACACCATTTCTAGACTATTCCTTTAATAAGTCTATATCCCACACTAAGCTATCTAATTCCGTGAAGATCATTATCTATTATTCCATGAACACTAGAAAACAAATTAGTCCCCAAGAAACCAAGTGAATCAGAGTAAATCAGAGTGGCACAACGGAAGCATAGTAGGCCCATAACCCACAACTTTCACCAACGTGATATCAAAGGATGGATATTACAATACCGTAGGAATTCTTATTTGGTGTCAGAATTGTAACAAAGTAGGCCATCAGACTAGAAACTGTAGAAGCTGAGAACTTCTGTTTCCAAATATCACTCTATCACTCAACTAAATCTCGGGACGAGATTTCTATGAGGTTGAGGGACTATAACAACCCGTAATTTTCCAATACTTTGCTCTGTGTAATTTTCCATTGATAGTCACCTTTTTAGGGGTAATTATAATATATAATATAGTATACGTATTCCAAAAGATTCAAAGAAATTACTTTTGACCAAAGTAAAATCTAAAATCTCTCGGGTCGTTTCCCGTCGAGGCGTGAATTTGAAATCGAGTTTACGTTTGATAATTTATGCTTGAATGATCAAAGATTTGGATTTGGTTTTCTAATTCTACTAAACAAAACGTATAAAAAACATGTAAATGCAAGTAAACAAGTAAAGCAATTAAAGACTTAAACGAAAAACGTTAAAGGGAATTAAAAAAACGCGACTCGAAACCTAAATTATCAAAATTTAATCCTAAGATGATTTTTTAACTTTTTATAAATCCTAAGTGACTAAATTGCAAGAACAAGCAAAGGCAAACCTAAAACGAAAGCATTTAAAGCTAAAAACGTGAAGAAAATGAGAACGGGATCGAAACCCGTTCTTTAAAAAGACAAATTGTAAAATTTTAACCCTACAAAAGCAAATTTAATTTTCCTAAGTCCTAAATGATAAAAGAAAATTTAAAAAATTATAAAAGAAAATTTAGAAAAAAACAATTATAATTTTTTGACTTTTATTTAATTTTTTATGATTTAAAAACTATTTTTATCTAAATTAAATATTAAAAATACTAAATGTTTTTATAAAAATCTGAAAAATTCACCCAAAATACTTTAAACTATTCTGATTCTAAGAAAAATGAATGATATGAAAAAGCAGTTGAAATAAGCAGGTAAATAAGCTAAAAAAACTGATAATCTAAAATGGCATAAAGGACTTAAGTATTAAATTGTGCAATTCATAACCAGATGGCCCTATCTGGTGCTGTGGTTAGTGTGTGTGTTGTTTGGGACGTGTGTGTGCAAAGGGAGAGGTCATGGGTTTGACCCCCATGCCTCTCTCTTTTTTGAAAACATTTTTTTATTAGTTTTCTTTTTGCAAACTTGTAAAATAAGCTAAAATAACCAACTTTAAAAAACTGACTTTTTTTAAAACTTAAAAATAAGCTGGTGAAAAGCCAAAAGAAATTGATAGAATGCTTAAACTTAACTAAATGATCATACAACTTAAACTTTTGGCTTTTTATGACTAATAAGCAAAATGCAAAGGCAAATAAGCAAAGACAAATAACTAGGCTAGCTAATAATCACTTATGAACATAAATAAGCAAAGAAAATTAAGCAGATAAGCACATAAAAAGCAAATAAGCTATAAGCTAAACTCTATTAACAAACAACCTAAGGGATCACTTTTAAGCTTATTTTTAAGCTCTTAAATGGATCCTTCTGGCTATGAAACTTATCAAATCTTAAAGCTTATACTTTAAGCTACAATGATCTGTAAAGAAAAAGTATTTTGAAAAACAAATAAGCTAGGAAAAAGGCTTATGAAAAGGCCTTGTTGAACTCAGCATATGCTGAGTTTTGGTTTTCTTTAAAAAGACAAAAGGGCTTTTTGCAGACTATAATTAAGCTAGAAAAAGGACTTTAAATGCAAAAATAAGCTCAAACAGATTTACTTCATGCTACAAACTACTAATGCAAGGGATTTTAAAAACTAAAACCTATTTTAACCTATCTAATTTTGTGATTGAAAATGGGACTTTTACTTTAAAAAAAAAGAAACTTACTTGACAAGTTATATTTTTTTTACAAAAAACTTAACCACAATTGCACACTTAAATTATTCTAATCCTACTGCATTCTTAGGCATTACCAAGCATGGAAAAGACAAAAACTAGCACTTAATCAAATTCTAAGCACCTGATATATCAATCTAACATTCCATAGATTCAATCAATGAATACTAACAACCTTAAAAGTGAATTTTAAAACTTAACATCCTCATAAAACAGATTAAATTACTTTAAAATAACTTGACAAACTTGGCTTGGTGACCCAAACCAATAAAAACACCAATTTGACCCATTTTGCATCTTATGCCAAACACCCCTTTAAGGACAGATATTGCATTTTAAAAGTAAAACAGATCAAGATAAGCCTTATACTAAATCAAATAAGCATAACAAAGACAAAATTAACTTTTAAAAAACAGAATAAGCAGAAATAAGCAGATTATAAGCACAACAGTGAAAATGAGCTTAAAGTAAAAAAAGTGAATCCCTTGCTCAAAACAGGGATATACAACCTAAATAAGCTCTAATAACCTACCTAGCTTATTTGAAATAAGCAATCTAAATTACCCATAAGGTCTTCCATAGCCAGCTTATCATCCAAAAGCTTTGACAGATTTTTAGGTCAAATGACTTATACAATATAGGCTTTTGAAAAGCTTATATAGCTTAAGTTAGAACAGTTAAAAGAAAGATACTAAGAGCTTACATGAGCTTAACAAACAATTTTAAAACACAAATTGCATTAACTTAAAAACAGAATTTAGCATAAAACATTAAATTTTATTAAAAACTTAAAATGGTTACAAGGCTTTTTAAAAGTAAAATACAGAATTTAAAGACTTAAAACATAAATTAAAGACATTAAAAAGTAAATTATACTACTCCTAAATTACATGAGTTCTAAACTGAGATATCTAGCCTATTTATAGAAGAAACATAAGTCTTGAGCTGTGCTACTTGTGCTTGTTGTGTGAGAGGCTTGAAGTCTTCAATCTTGGCCCTCCATCTTTCTTGTTCACCAAGCCCATAAATCACAGCCATTGATTTTGTGACCTTGTTCATCATTCAATCAAATATCTTAGGATTGCCAAGGTGGCAAATCCTTTGACTTATTGATGGGGTAGGGTATAAGGGTTTTTGTCGTGGTGTAGGGTCACGTGAAGGAGAAAGATCAACAATATGATTTTGGCGCCCATTTTTGATATGGGTTGAAAATTAAGTTTTGACAAAAATGGTCCTGATTCTTGTAAAGAATAATTGCACATAGTTCCCTTGTGTGGTAGGGGTTTGAGGGTTTGACAAATTTAGTCCCTCAATTTGTATACTACTCTTGCAAAGTTCGTCCTTGTGTTCACATCGTTGGTCCTTTTTGAGTTAATAGTAGTCCGGACTTGTTAAGTTGTGGTATTGGGCTGAAAATGCTCTTCGGCCTTCTAGTCTTTGGCAGATTTGTGTATACAATGGCATTGGGCCATTTCGTGATACTGATTTAGTTTTGGCCCATTAGTCTAGATATATTAATGGGCTGACCCGGCCCATTAGATGGGTATGGGTTGGCCTATTAATTTTTCTTCGGGTTCGGCTTCGTCTTTGACTATGACTTTGTCGGGGTTGACTTTTTGGTTGACTTTGACTTTTTCCGCTCTTTACAATTCCGTGCTCGGTTTTGGCTTTGTTTTTGTCCTTTAGTGAATATCCGTTACCTGCACAGTACAAACACAAAAACAAGCATATATTTGGCATTTTATGTGCGTTTTTGGTCTTTTAAGGTCGTTTTTATAGGTAAAAGGTATGTGTAATTTAACACATACCAAAATCCCCCATACTAAGATATTTCCGTGTCCTCACGCAATGCCACAAGTAAACACTTAAGAAAACCAAGAATCTCGATCCCCCTCGACTAATTACCACGAAAAGTAGCTAAGTGTTCATCAAAGGGAATAAAAGAATCAATGGTCTTGAAAAGCCCCGTTTTGACCATTTTTTATATTTACAATAACTACCACTAATATTTTTGTATTTTTCCTTTTTCTTTTTCTCAACTAACTAACATGTTTGACTTTCATTATTTTAAAACTTAGGGATCATAGAACAAGAAACATTTCAATCCTAAAATGCCCCAAAAAGGTAAATTCATCGTTCCTGACTTTTCACGTATTCCAAACCAAGCTTAAAACGAAATCACCGTTAAATATAAGTTAAGATGCTAACACTACTCATATTTGTAACTTGTGAACTTTTCACTCCCGACTTATTATATTAGGTGAATGTGCTATTTCGAATTTCAACCATGGATCAACGTTTTGCAAAAATTCTATGCTTCACGTTCCACCCAAGAATAGTGAGTTTGAAGGCGAGATCATCCCATGTAGCGACTTTCGTCTCGGCACATCCCAACCTTGCGGCTAAGTGACCAGGCTTTTGACACCCCACAGAGACTAGTATCGAGACTCACGGACTTTCGGTTTCAAAAAACTCTTAGGTTTCCCGTAGGAAAACTTAAAATGAAATAGTTTTAGTTCGAAAGCATATTTAAATTTAAGAAAAAGAGATTTTCCCTATAGTTATTAAATCACATACTTAACATTAACATTGCCATGATATAATTCAAATCCTCGACCTTTTTGAAGGCTGCAACATCGGTTCTGAGCCGGCAAGATGCAACAAACTTTTATCAGTCTCGGATTATTATTCTTACTATGGCCCTTCTTTTGAAGACTGCCACATCGGTTATGAGCCGGCAAGAGGCAGTAAACTTTTATTAGCCCACAGTTTATATTATTACCTTATTCATCATTTTTTTTCTTTTTTTTTATATTAAACTTTATACCATGATATATAGAGAAGACTTCTTTTTAGAAAATTTAAGTATAAATTTGAACTAAGACAAAAAAATATTATTGACTATATATCAAAAATTGTTGATTTAAGTTTATTTTTAAAAAATAGCACGTATTATTAGTCCGCTTATGAGCTTATGGGAGAAAAAGCCACAAATTACACACATGAGCTTGTAAGATTTCCAAATAATCCTTGTTTAGCATCTAACTCATAATTAACTCTATCATTTTTCGTTCTTCGCAAATATCCGTGAATGCTTAGTCTAAAAGTTAAGGAACAAGCTAGAGCTCATCACGCTGGATCGAGTCAAAATTTATTCTTATTCTACCCAGCAGGAAAGTCAAAATTGTGACAAAACACTTATTTTATTTTTGAAAATTTTTAATTTTTTTCGGTTTTTTTGGTATTTTTTGGTGGTAAAAACAGGATTACGCGAAAACAACGGATGCAGGTACAATCAAATCGATAGATCCACCCATACTAGAGCAAAACATTGTCCTTAATGTTTTAAAGGGTACCTACGTCATACTAAAGCCATTTATGAATTATGCTAAAGATAAACATTAGTCGATAAGATTAGGATATTGGATTCCCAAATGAAGCTGAGAATGTGAAACTCGAGTGAGTGAAGGACAAAACCACGAGCACGAGAGTCATGACAATCCAGGAAATCCTGGACAATAAACCACAAAACACAAAACACGAGAAAGAAAGAGGCGAGCCTCCTCACAACACAAAACACTTATTCATTACTACTAAACTACCATATTACTACTACAGATAAGCATGGGTTGCCACCCACGAAGCGCTTATTTTTGTTAACCGAATCTTGAGCCTGACTCGATCCCCCATACTAGAGTTGGTCAAGGAGGATAGAAATGGAGAAACGAAACATCCAAGATAGGAATGTCCCCTCCATAGATCATCATCGGGCTTTCAGAAAAATCAGAAATGATCTTTGAAGGATTAAAGCCCCGATGAGATAAGAGATGAGGAGATTTTTCCTCATTTGAAGAAAGTCTACTAGGATTGAAAACTTTATCCTCATTTTTGGATGAAAATGGGAGCAAAGTGTCAAACACTGGAGAAAGAGGATCACGGATGAATGAGATAGAAAATTCATTCGGTGATAGAAATCTCTTGGATTGGACTTCAATGACTATCCCTGGATCAAAAATCTTGTTTCTAGTTCTAGAAGGAAAAGAAACTACAAGGTCGGATCCGAGGGAATCGCTAGAAAGAGTGAAATCCGAATCCATATGAAGGGTGGGATGGGTGGGTAAAACATTAGGCACATGAATTCTTGGTTCTCTTGTTAGATTATCGAAAATATCCTCTACCACATCCATCGTAAAATCGCCCAGCTCGGGCTTAATTTTAAAGTAGAAACAATCATACTCTGGTGGAGATATGATGTGAGCGAGTTCATCGGCGAACTCCTCATGATAAAAGTCACTCCTATCGTCAGGAGGAAACGGATCGATCGAAAGATCAAAGATGAACGAATCATATTTAGAAAGAGAAAAATTAGAATGAGTAGTGGTACTACCACTACTCTTCTCTTCAATATGATCGTCATCACAATAGAATGCTTCATAATTCGGAAGAGAATAATCAGAACGAGTAGTGGTACTGCCACTACTAATCTCTTCCCAATTAAATCAGAAAATCTCGGATTCGGGTAAAGAATTATCAAAGGTGTTAGTCTCCTCCAAGAAAAAGTTAAGAGATGTGGAGGAAGACTTGGTCACAAAATCGGAAGATGGAGTAGGATTATCTTTTAATGCTTCGATCTTAGCAATAAGAAGATTGAAATTCAACAATTTTTCACGAAGAATATCGTCTTTGATTGTTAGCAGAATATCAATATCAATCCCTCCAACTTCTGGGATAACAATCTCCACCACCTCTAAGCTGACGAGCTTATAATCGGGAGGTTATGCATCGACATAATCGATGTGGTCAATAGAGAAAGAATCGTCATCAATCGAAGTAGAATCATCGTTAGAATCGGAGAAATCCTCAAATTGATCTTTTGAAATGTCAAGAGGCAGAGAATTATCACCCAAAGGCACATCACACATATTGTCGGGAATACCCTTGGACTCACTTGGGATTGGGACAAGGTTCTCAGCGCTAATCTCTTACTTTTCAGGAATAGTGCTAAGATGCTCGTCCCTCATACTTAGAGAGTTATCAGGTTCCACAGTCGGTAAGACGGGTGTGATTTTATTTGTATACTCCTCGTCATCATCATCATTGTTGTAGAAGGCAGGACGATTCTAGTTCGGAGTAATAATATAATCTGCCAGCTCCTCACTTATAATTTGCACATCATTAAGAAGTTTATGAAGCAATTCTTGTATATCCTCTGGTTGATGTTGCTTTTCTTTACAAGCATGTTTAATTTCAAAAAATTTCTCCCAAGCTAGCAATAAAACCTTTGGCGTTTCTCTAAAAGATATACGATTAAACTTCTTCAAAAAGGTTTGTATAGATTCCATTAGGTTTTCTCTAGCTTGCAACATTTCCGTACTCGTTTCTTGAGGAGGTTGATGAATGACAGGAAAATGCGGGGGTTGAACTTGGTCAAAACCAAAAGAATTAGAATCATAGCACGGATTAGGTTCGTAATAATTCATCAGTTGACATTGAAAAGTCTCGTGAGGACCCCCATAATCTTCACAACAAGGATATTGTTGTGGAAAACTTGGTGAAGTTTGTGGAAAATAATCAAAGTTTTGATTGAAACACGGGTCCTAATTGTAGACAAACGGGACTTAAGGTGGACAATCGTAACCATAATGGGCATCGTTCCACATAACTCACAAGAGTATGGCACGTATTGGGGTTGTAGAGTTGGGTATGAAAAATCAGGAGGATTATCGAAAGAATTCGGAGTCGAATCATAAGTGAAAGAATCTCCGTTCCTTGAATGGCATAGAAAACAATATCCATCTCGAAGATCATTACCACACCATTTGCAATTACACCATATAACGGTTCTGCACACCCTACGCATTGGACAAATGTCGACATAAAGAAATAAATGATAATGAGGGTTGAGAAGAGAATCAAATGGTTTATAAGAAAAAGAAGATTCTTTTTGGATTTTTAAGCTTTTTAAACAACATATTTTATTGAAGGACAAAATGAGATCGAATAACTTAAACCAATAATCAACTTGTTTTACGGTAGCTCTCTAAAAGAAAAACGCACAAAGGAGCGGAGGAGCGGGAAAGCGTGAAGCTATTAAAAACCTTCTCCTTTCGGGTCGTAGTTCGTCGGAACAACCCTCCTTATACCCCTCTTAATGTTTGTTAATCAATTAAAGGTGAGCCGTACTTCACAAGTGACAGAAAGGCAAGTTTCAAATCTTTTGTTGTTTTTAAATACTTTAGGAAAGGTATTTATGATTATTTGATAATATATTCACAAAAATAGAGAAAATAAATTTTTTTGTATTTTTATATTTTGATAATAAGAAAATAACTTCACGAGGAAGGGTCTTCAAGGCACTACAAACTTCAACTCGATAATCGTACACACCTCCCCGGCAGCGGCGCCAAAAATATAGTCACCATTTTAGGGGTATTTATAATATATAATATAGTATACGTATTCTAAAATATTCAAAGAAATTTCTTTTGACCAAAGTAAAATCAAAAATCTCCCAGGTCGTTTCCCGTCGAGGCGTGAATTTGAAAACCGAGTTTACGTTTGATAATTTATGCTTGAATGATCAAAGATTTGGATTTGTTTTTCTAATTCTACTAAACAAAACGTAAAAAAACATGTAAATGCAAGTAAACAAGTAAAGCAATTAAAGACATAAACGAAAAACGTTAACGGGAATTAAAAAAACGCGACTCGAAACCTAAATTATCAAAACTTAATCCTAAGATGATTTTTTAACTTTTTATAAATCCAAAGTGACTAAAATGCAAGAATAAATAAAAGTAAACCAAAGACGAAAGCATTTAAAGTTAAAAACACGAAGAAAACGAGAACGGGATCGAAACCCATTCTTTAAAAAACCAAATTCTAAAATTTTACCCCTACAAATGTAAATTTAATTTTTCTAAGTCCTAAATTATAAAAGAAAATTTAGGAAAAAAGAATTATATTTTTTTGACTTTTATTTAATTTTTTATGATTTAAAAACGGTTTTTATCTAAATCAAATATTAAAAATACTAAATGTTTTTATAAAAATGTGAAAAACTCACCAAAAATACTTTTAACTATTATGATTCTAAGAAAAATGAAAGATATGAAAAAGCAGTTGAAATAAGCAGGTAAATAAGCTAAAAAAATCTGATAAGGTAAAATGGCAAAAAGGACTTAATTATTAAATTGTGCAATTCTTAACCAGATGGCCCTATCTGGTGCTGTGGTTAGTGTGTGTGTTGTTTGGGACGTGTGTGTGCAAAGGGAGAGGTTATGGGTTTGACCCCCATGCCTCTCTCTTTTTTGAAAACATTTTTTTTAGTTTTCTTTTTGCAAACTTGTAAAATAAGCTAAACTCTGTTAACAAACAACCTAAGGGACCACTTTTGAGCTTATTTTAAGCTCTTAAATGGATCCTTATGGCTATAAAACTTATCAAATCATAAAGCTTATATTTTAAGCTATAATGATTTGTAAATAAAAAGTATTTTGAAAAACAAATAAGCTAGGAAAAAGGCTTATGAAAAGGGCTTGTTGAACTCAGCATATGCTGAGTTTTGGTTTTCTTTTAAAAGACAAAAGGGCTTTTTGCAGACTACAATTAAGCTAGAAAAAGGACTTTAAATGCAAAAATAAGCTCAAACAGATTTACTTCATGCAACAAACTACTAATGCAAGGGATTTTAAAAACTAAAACCTATTTTAACCTATCTAATTTTGTGATTGAAAATGGGACTTTTACTTTAAAAAAAGAAACTTGACAGGTTATATTTTTTTTACAAAAAACTTAACCACAATTGCACACTTAAATTATTCTAATCCTACTGCATTCTTAGGCATTACCAAGCATGGAAAAGACAAAAACTAGCACTTAATCAAATTCTAAGCACCTGAGCTGATATATCAATCTAACATTCCACAGATTCAATCAATGAATACTAACAACCTTAAAAGTGAATTTTAAAACTTAACATCTTTATAAAACAGATTAAATTACTTTAAAAGAACTTGACAAACTTGGCTTGGTGACTCAAACCAATAAAAACACCAATTTGACCCATTTTGCATCTTATGCCAAACACCCCTTTAAGGACAGATTTTGCATTTTAAAACTAAAACAGATCAAGATAAGCCTTATACTAAATCAAATAAGAATAACAAAGACAAAATTAACTTTTAAAAAATAGAATAAGCAGAAATTAAGCAGAAATAAGTAGAATATAAGCACAACAATGAAAATAAGCTTAAAGTAAAAAAAGTGAAGAGTACCTCAATCCCTTGCTCAAAACAGGGATATACAACATAAATAAGCTCTAATAACCTACCCAACTTATTTGAAATAAGCAATCTAAATTACCCATAAGCTCTTCCATAGCCAGCTTATCATCCAAAAGCTTTGACAAATTTTTAGGTCAAATGACTTAAACATTATAGGCTTTTGAAAAGCTTATATAGCTTAAGTTAGAACAGTTAAGAGAAAGATACCAAGAGCTTAAATGAGCTTAACAAACAATTTTAAAACACAAATTGCATTAACTTAAAAACAGAATTTAGCATAAGACATTAAATTTCATTAAAAACTTAAAATGGTTACAAGGCTGTTTAAAAGTAAAATACAGAATTTAAAGACTTAAAAAATAAATTAAAAACATTAAAAAGTAAATTATACTACTCCTACATTACATGAGTTCTAAACTGAGATATCTAGCCTATTTATAGAAGAAACATAAGTCTTGAGCTGTGCTACATGTGCTTGTTGTATGAGAGGCTTGAAGTCTTCAATCTTGGCCCTCTATCTTTCTTGTTCACCAAGCCCATAAATCACAGCCATTGATTTTGTGACCTTGTTCATCATTCAATCTAATATCCTAGGATTGCCAAGGTGGCAAATCCTTTGACCTATTGATGGGGTATGGTATAAGGGTTTTTGTCGTGGTGCAGGGTCACGTGAAGGAGAAAGATAAACAGTATGGTTTTGGCGCCCATTTTTTGATATGGGTTGAAAATTAAGTTTTGACAAAAATGGTCCCTGGTCTTGTATAGAAGTATTGCACAGGAGGTCCTTGTGGTGTAGGGGTTTGAGGGTTTGACAAATTTAGTCCCTCAATTTGTATACTACTCTTGCAAAGTTCGTCCTTGTGTTCACATCGTTGGTCCTTTTTGAGTTAACAGTAGTCAGGACTTGTTAAGTTGTGGTATTGGGCTGAAAATGTTCTTGGACCTTCTAGTCTTTGGTAGATTTGTGTATACAATGGCATTGGGCCATTTCATGATATTGGTTAAGTTTTGGCCTATTAGTCTAGATATATTAATGGGCTGACCCGGCCCATTAAATGGGTACGGGTTGGCCCATTAATTTTTCTTCGGGTTCGGCTTCGTCTTTGACTTTGACTTTGTCGGGGTTGACTTTTTGGTTGACTTTGACTTTTTCTGCTCTTTCCAATCCCGTGCTCGGTTTTGTCCGGTTTGGCTTCATTTTTGTCCTTTAGTGAATATCCGTTACCTGCACAGTACAAACACAAAAACAAGCATATATTTGGCATTTTATGTGCGTTTTTGGTCTTTTAGGGTTGTTTTTATAGGTAAAAGGTATGTGTAATTAAACACATACCAAAATCCCCCATACTAAGATATTGCCGTATCCTCACGCAATGCCACAAGTAAACACTTAAGAAAACCAAGAATCTCGATCCCCCTCAACTAATTACCACGAAAAGTAGCTAAGTGTTCATCAAAGGGAATAAAAGAATCAATGGTCTTGAAAGCCCCGTTTTGACCATTTTTTATATTTACACTAACTACCACTAATATTTTTGTATTTTTCCTTTTTCTTTTTCTCAACTAACTAACATGTTTGACTTTCGTTATTTTATAACTTTTAGGGATCATAGAACAAGAAACATTTCAATCCTAAAATGCCCCAAAAAGGATAAATTCATCGTTCCTGACTTTTCACTTATTCCAAACCAAGCTTAAAACGAAATCACCGTTAAATATAAGTTAAGATGCTAACACTACTCATATTTGTAACTTGTGAACTTTTCACTCCCGACAATTATTATATATTAGGTGAATGTGCCATTTCGAATTTCAACCATGGATCAACGTTTTGCAAAATTCTATGCTTCACGTTCCACCCGAGAATAATGAGTTTGAAGGCGAGATCATCCCATGTAGCGACTTTCGTCTCGGCACATCCCAACCTTGCGGCTAAGTGACCAGGCTTTTGACACCCCACAGAGACTAGTATCGAGACTCACGGACCTTCGGTTTCAAAAACTCTTAGGTTTCCCGTTTATACATAGCTTATTTAGAAAAATCACAACTTAAAATGAAATAGTCTTAGTTCAAAAGCATATTTAAATTTAAGAAAAAGAGATTTTCCCTATATTTATTAAATCACATATATCAAATACTTTACATTATCATTGCCATGATATATTCAAATCACTTGACCTTTTTGAATGGACTGCAAACATCGGCTTCTGAGCCGGGCACAAGATTGAAACCAAACTTTTTATTCAGTCTCAGGTTATTATTCTTATATGGCCACTTCTTTTTGAAGACTGACACATCGGTTTATGTGCCGGCAAGAGGCGGTAAACCTTTTATTAGCCAACAGTTTATATTATTACCTTTTTCATATTTTTTTTCTTTTTTTTTTATATTAAACTTTATTCATGATATATAGGAAGAGCAAACTTTATACCATGATATATAGAGAAGACTTCTTTTTGGAAAATTTAAGTATAAATTTGAACTAAGACAAAAAATATTATTGACTATATCTCAAAAATTGTTGATTTAAGTTTATTTTTCAAAAATAACACGTATTATTAGTCCGGTTAGGAGCATATGGGAGAAAAAGCCACAAATTACACACATGAGCTTGTAAGATTTCCAAATAATTCTTGTTTAGCATCTAACTCATAATTAACTCTATCATTTTTCGTTCTTCGCAAAGATCCGCGAATGCTTAGTCTAAAAGTTAAGGAACAAGCTAGAGCTCATCACGCTCGATCGAGTCAAAATTTATTCTTATTCTACCCAGCAGGAAAGTCAAAATTGTGACAAAAAACTTAATTTATTTTTGAAAATTTTTAAATTTTTAATTTTTTTTTGGTATTTTGGTGGTAAAAACGGGATTACCAGAAAAGAACGGCTACAGGCACAATGAAATCGATAGATCCCCCCATATTAGATCAAAACATTGTCCTTAATATTTTAAAGGGTACCTACGTCATACTAAATCCGTTTATGAATTATGCTAAAGATAAACGCTAGTCGATAAGATTAGGATATTGGATTCCTAAATGAAGCTGAGGATGTGAAACTCGAGTAAGTGAAGGACAAAACTGCGAGCACGAGAGTCATCATAATCCGGGAAATCCTGGACAATAAACCACAAAACACAAAACACGAGAAAGAAAGAGGTGAGCCTCCTCACAACACAAAACACTTATTCATTACTACTAAACTACCATATTACTACTACTGATAAGCATGGGTTGCCACCCACGAAGGGCTTATTTTTGTTAACCGAGTCTTGAGCCTGACTCGATCCCCCATACTAGAGTTGGTCATGGGAGATGGAAATGGAGAAACGAAACATCCAAGATAGGAATGTCCCCTCCATAGATCATCATCGGGCTTTTAGAAAAATCAGAAATGATCTTTGAAGGATTAAAGCCCCGATGAGATAAGAGATGAGGAGATTTTTCCTCATTTGAAGAAAGACTACTAGGATTGAAAACTTTATCCTCATTTTCGGATGAAAATGGGAGCAAAGTGTCAAACACTAGAGAAAGAGGATCACAGATGAATGAGATAGAAAATTCATTCGGTGATAGAAATCTCTTGGATTGGACTTCAATCACTATCCCTGGATCGAAAATCTTGTTTCTAGTTCCGGAAGGAAAAGAAACTACAAGGTCGGATCTGAGGGAATCGCTAGAAAGAGTGAAATCCGAATCCAGATGAAGGGTGGGATGGGTGGGTAAAACATTAGGAACATAAACTCTTGGTTCTCTTGTTGGATTATCGAAAATATCCTCCACCACATCCATCGTAAAGTCGCCCAGCTCGGTCTCAATTTTAAAGTAGAAAAAATTGTACTCTAGTGGAGATATGATGTGAGCGAGTTCATCGGTGAACTCCTCATGATAAAAGTCACTCCTATCGTCGGGAGGAAACGGATCGATCAAAAGATAAAAGATGAACAAATCATATTTAGAAAGAGAAAAATTAGAATGAGTAGTGGTACTGCCACTACTCTTCTCTTCAATATGATCGTCATCACAATAGAATGCTTCATAATTCGGAAGAGAATAATCAGAACGAGCAGTGGTACTGCCACTACTAATCTCTTCCCAATTAAAGCAGAAAATCTCGGATTCGGGTAAAGAATTATCAAAGGTGTTAGTCTCCTCCAAGAAAAAGTTAAGAGATGTAGAGGAAGACTTGGTCACAAAATCGGAAGATGGAGTGGGATTATCTTGTAATGCTTCGATCTTAGCAATAAGAAGATTGACATTCAACAATTTTTAACAAAGAATATCGTCTTTGATTGTTAGCAGAATATCAGTATCAATCCCTCCAACTTCCGGGATAACAATCTCCACCACCTCTAAGCTGACAAGCTCATAATCGGGAGGTTATGCATCGACATAATCGGTGTCGTAAATAGAGAAAGAATCGTCATCAATCGAAGTAGAATCATCCTTAGAATCAGAGAAACCCTCAAATTGATCTTTTGAAATGTCAAGAGGCAGAGAATTATCACCCAAAGGCACATCACACATATTGTCAGGAATACCCTTGGACTTACTTGGGATTGGGACAAGGTTCTCAACACTAATCTCTTCCTTTTTAGGAATAGTGCTAAGATGCTCGTCCCCCATACTTAGAGAGTTATCGGGTTCCACGGTCGGTAAGACGAGTATGACTGCAATAGTATACTCCTCGTTATCATCATCATTGTTGTAGAAGGCAGGACGATTCCAGTTCGGAGTATTAATATAATTTGCCAGCTACTCACTTATAATTTTCACATCATTAAGAAGTTTACGAAGCAATTCTTGTATATCCTCTGGTTGATGTTGCTTTTCTTTACAAGCATGTTTAATTTCAAAAAATTTCTCCCAAGCTAGCAATAAAACCTTTGGCGTTTCTCTAAAAGATATACGATTAAACTTCTTCAAAAAGGTTTGTATAGATTCCATTAGGTTTTCTCTAGCTTGCAACATTTCCGCACTCGTTTCTTGAGGAGGTTGATGAATGACGGGAAACTGCGGGGGTTGAACTTGGTCAAAACCCAAAGAATTAGAATCATAGCACGGATTAGGTTCGTAATAATTAGAGAAAGTCTTGATTGTAACAGGTTCCAATAGATAAACGGAACTTGAGGTGTACATATTTGACCATAACGAGAATCATTCTTGCTAAATTCGCAAGGAATACATTGAGGTTGTGGAGGTGGAGTTGAAAGAACGTTAGGGAGAGTCATCAACAAGTTAGGGTTTGAAACGTTAGAGGTAATGAATTTTTCTTTTTCGGAAATAGCTCGTCTGATCAAACTTGGCCAAAGGTTTATTGGGATTCTCATCAATGTTGCGGTATTAGAGTTATCGGAGCTGTCGGTGGACAATTTATGGAACCAATATGAGCGCACCTTTCCCACAAGACTTACACGATTGCATCGTTGACAGAAAGATTTCCATCAAACGACTCACCACACTAGTAACAACAATTTGTGGTTCTTTATGAGAGGGACCATTGCGAGGAATTTTCACGGGTCGTGATTGACAACGAATGGCTCTCGAGGAGCATTAAAAACGTTGGTCTTTATCGTCTTGGATGGACTCGTAAGTGTTTAAGTAGGTCTTGTAAATTCTATTTTCATGACAAATTGTAAACCAATCTTCCTTTAATTTCTTTCGCCATAGAGTACATCCTTGACAATTTGGACCTTCAACCGAGTTTCCATACTTCACACAATCCTGAGGGGCTCGTTGAGAGATTGGAGTAATTTTGGGGGACAAGAATTTGTCTTCAAGACCCCCTTTAGATCAACACTAGTCGTGAAGTGTACAAAGCTCAACAAGGACGAGCAATCTTTAATGCATTAAAGGGGATTTAAACGATGAGGTCGAATGACGCATATGTATTGTAGCAAATATTAGAGGGTAAGATAAGAAATTATGGATAAGACAAAAGGAAGATATGTTGGGTTTTTAGGTTTTTTAAATAATTCATTTTATTAGAAGGACAAAAATGAGGATTAGAAGACAACTATAAACCAATTAATCAACAAAGCTTAACTATGGTTGTCTTTTAAAATAAAATGCACAAAAGGAGTTTCTTTGAACTTTAAAGGTGATGTTGTACGTCGCATAGTGACACAAAAGGTATGTTTTTGATCTTTGGTTCGGGAACTTATTAATGGATAATACTTCCGTTGAAGGTATTATATATTGGTGTTCTTTTACCAACTTGGTAATTTTTATTTCCTTTTATGGACAATGTTTTTATGTTTTTGGGTTTTTTTTGTTTTTTGTTTTTTGTTTTTATATACTAATAAAAGAAATGAAGAAAATATTTTTGTCATTTGTTATATTTTTATAAAAAAATAACTTCACAAGGACAGGTTCTTTCAAGCGCACAACAAACTTCATCTCGATTAATAGTACTCACTGGCCTCCCCGACAGCGACGCCAAAAATTGGACTAACTCCTTTTTTAATAACATATAAAATATATATTAACATATAAATTATTATATGTACATAAAAATATATGTAATATAAGATTTTTATAATAATATATATGATTGATTATGTATATATTTATATATATATAGTATATATATATATATATATATATATATTTATAATATATATATATAAAATAGGATATATCAATAATAGTAGATTAGTATTACGGAAGTATCGGTTCTCTCGCTGGTTATCACAAATTCATACTAGGACGCACGGGTCGTTCTTCCGACGAGGCATGGAATTGAAATCGAGAATCGTTTGGTATTCTGCTTGAATGGTTAGATTTGATGGTTTTCTATTTTCTACATTTAATAATGCAAAAAACGGAGGTAAAAGAAACCCTAAAACGAAAGCTAGTTAAGTTAAAACCTAATTTATCGAAATTTAATCCTAAATTGATTTTTTTAACTTTTATAAGTCCTAAGTGACTAAAAAGAAATAAGAAAGAAAACTAGACCAAAAACGAAAGTGATTTGAGCTTTAAATACACAAAAAGCAAACGGGATTCAATGATCCGTTCTATTGAAGAAACAAAATTTTGCAAGGCATTTGGGCAAAAATATTAAAGCATAGTGATCATGGTGTGTTTTGTAGTTGGATCTTGGTGATCCTTTCTAGTAGTGTTAGATAGTTGTGACATAAGTAGTGTGGTGAGAAGAAGTTATGAAGGTGTGGAATTGTGAAGTTATGAATGTGTGAAGAAGTTGTGAAGTTGTGAAGATGTGAAGAAGTTATGTAGTTGTGATCAAGGTGTGAAGCTAAGTTGTGTAGTGAAGTTGTGAAGTAGTCGTGAAGTTGTGAAGTTGTGAAGTTGTGTTGTGATAGATTGGTTCTAGCTAAGATTAGAACTCTACATTTAGCTTAGGGTCAAAAATTGATATAAGCAACGTTGTGTACGGTTTTCTCCGCCTTAAGGGAGCTTGTTGACTAGTGAAGAAACTCTCGAGTTGGGTACTCGGGGAGTAGATTAGGGCAAAGAGGTGCTTCGTGACCGAACCACTATAAATCATCGTGTCCGGTTTGCATTTCCTTTCACTTATCTCTTTACATTTATACTCGCATTTATCGCTTTATATTTATACTTTGCCAATTGTGGTTGAGGTGTTTGATTTTATAGTTTAATTATTGTCTTGAATATATGTGAATATTATGTGCGGCGTTGGGTTGTATCTTGTAAATCGATGTATGATATGTGTATATAAACTTGCATGAACACTAATCTTATTGTATCCACTGATACGGTATTTGATACGAAACATTTTAAGATTTTTAATGGAAACATATTCACCCCCCCCCCCTCTACGATTTCCACAGATTATGTCTTGGTTATGTCTTCAATTCTTATTGTTGATTGTTCTTATTCAAGTATGCTTGGCTAATTCATCTAGTGTTTATTTAGGATTGCATGAAACTTGTCATTAATTAATTAGATCTTATTGATGTTGTGGATCCTCCATATTTACCAATTAAGGCGTGACAGATTCAATAAGTCTAATTGATTATAGTTTATAATTCTTGTTTCCTATTGCTTCTTGTTAATGATATGCGAGTTAGGCTTTAGAAAACTAGCTTCTTAATTACAAAGCGAAGACGTCTAGGGAAACGCGGCTAGGTTAGATGATACCCACGCTATAGTCTTCATACTACCTTGCCATTTAGGTAGATTCAGAGTTAAGTGTTTAATTATTTAGATACTTACACATTCCATTACGAGGGTGATGGGCAGTAGGTAGAATTGGATAGCTAGAAAGGAGTAGTGCATCCTAGGTAAATACGCTTCATTGTATAACTATTTTCTTGTTTATTTTATTTCTTGCAATTAGGAGTAGTTATTAGCTAAATCAAAACCCCCTCAAACCTGAGATTTTACTTACTTTCATAAAACATAAAAACACAAAAAGAATCTACCTTCAACCCTTAGACCCTAGTGAACATACGATTCGAGCCTAGCCAAAATATTCCCCTAGAGACCGATTATAACCCCTCGAGTCTTGCTTATACTACACTACTTCAGTTAGGTACACTGCCTAGGTGGGTTGTAAAACTTCGGTTTTCAATCACCGCACCTCAAGTTTTTGGCATCGCTACCGGGGAATAGTCTAGGTTTCCAATTCTATCTAGCTTAGGTCTACTCACTAGATTCTTATCAAGTGAGATTTTATTTTCTTGTCAAATAGCTTTCTCGTAGTCTATCTTTTCTTTGTTCCCTTTGTTTTGTAAACCTTCTTTTTCGTTAACCATTGATGTGTCGTTGTGTAGGTGTTTATTTTGTATCAAGTTTTACTATTTATTTTATGCCGACTATACCTAAAAAAAAACAACCACTTTAAACGGGCTTAGAAAGTGTTACATGGTTAATTTCTAGTTTCGTTGGTAAGTAAGGGTGTCGTTTACTATGAGCGTGAGAGCGTTAATTCCTATTCGATGAGTATTTAGTTATCTAAGTAAACCGTAAAACTAATGCAAAAAGGGGGAGGGGTTTAGCCTGAGAGACCGGTACAATTTTGGGTATCTAACCTAAGGTTTTGATGACAAGTAAAGCATTTAAATAAAAAAAATAAAACAAACAATACAAGAAGACAAACAAACGCATAGAGAAGTGGTCTAGAAACTATTGTAAGGAAAACGTATATCCATGAATAATCCGATATTCAAAAACGTTAGTTTGTTTAAGAGTGGCAATGGTTGGTCTTATCTCGAAGGGCATATCATTCCTAGACTTAGGATGTACTTCTTCCTAAGACCTAGACACGCTAATTATGTCATAATTAGATGCATCCGCATAAAGCATCCTTATGTTGATTATAATCTATCTTAGAGATCTAAGTAATGAGTTGCTCTTACTAAACCCTAGCTCATCGAGACTTTACCCACTTACTGCTTAATGGCTCTTTATATACTAGTAGTCCACTGTCCGAGTCCTTACCAAGGGAATAAGAACGTACTCGTTGATACCAAGGTCACCTTATGGCTCATCTAAGCTCACTAAACTAAAGGCAAGGATAGGTCAATATTTGTGATCCTATGATTCTAGATATATAAATTGCAATATGGAGGGCTATCCCAGACTCTTAGCCTATGCCCAAACAACACCGAAGTTGCAGTGCATTAAATATGTAGGACTAGACCCAGTTGAATGATAGGTCGCATACTTAAGCACGTAAACGAAATTAAATTGATAAACATAAACAACAATCAATGATAAAGCAAGCAATCAAGGGGGAATTTTTAAACAAACCAAACATTAGATCTTCATAAACATGGCTGATACCTAAAGGTATCAGCCGATAGTCATTGTAAAAATACACACGGTTTGATATATGAATGATTAAAGTAAAGAAACCTCGATCGAACGCGTATTCAGTTGTGCGAAGATTACAAAGAGTTTTCCTATGATCTTGAGGCTCTTTTATGACCTTCTAGGTTCTTCTGATCATCTCTTAGTCGACTTTGTGGTTTAGGGATTCACTTGTATGATTAAAACTGAGTTTTGGGTCGTCTATATAGAGGGTCTGATAGTCGGTTCGATACGCCATATCCACCAGGGTAGGATACGGCATATTAAGCTTTCTTAGAGTAAGGACCACGTTTGATAGCTTAAAAAAAGCTTCATGTATAATAAATCTTGAATACGACGTATTGATGTTCCTGGATATGGCGTATTAGACATAAATTCTTTGTGGTTTGTGAAGTGTAGGCACAAAAATAGCGCTCGCTGTACTGATATGCGCAGTGTACTCTATGTCTCGCCGTAGAGTCTCGAGACGAGATTGATAACTAGATAAAGAGGATTGTGTGAGAAATTAGATTAAGAGATATAAAACAGAATGTGGTGTGATTTGCTATGTTGTTGTAATTGTGCAGTTATGATGAGCTATGTGAATTACTGATTTGAGATAGTTACTATATTATTAAAAATATTTGTATAGATAGAGTCATGACTTGTGAGAGATGCGTTTTTATGAAGAATTGAAAGAGATATTCAGTATTCTACAATCTTTTAGTCAGGCAATGGTCTTTTAATTCGTCAAAGTCTTGGATACGTCGTATAGGTCAAGAATAATACGACGTATTTGCTGTCAGATCAGTAGACTTTCTCTAACTCTTCGTTTATGCTCCAAAATGTGTGCCTTTTAGTATAACTTCACCAAGTACTCCCTAATTACTATAATTCTCAAATCAAATGATTAAGTAACAATTCTTTGCAATAACTATACAAAATGGGTTAATAACATAGGATAAATGATGCTATAAAATAGACGTTATTTGATATCATCAAATATCCCCCCACTTGAATCCTACTTGTCCTCAAATAGCATTTAGAAGTTTATAAAAATGTGTCCCTAAGGATATTTTCCGTTAAATTATGTATTTGATCTATTACAAGTGCATAACCAAACACCTCACGAAATAGAAAGATGAAAACACTCAAATCACTTAACTAATCTATGTGGTAACATGTAACTAATAATTCAATTGCCCATTTTAGTACAATTAAACAAACATAATCTTTTGCCAGTATACACATAACCACCCCAATCCGTCCTCACAGTCCACAAACCACTGTAGTGCAACCACACATCACCAGCATATACTGATCTACATTGATCACTTTATTTAAAAATTAAACGCAGTAATTCTGGCTCTGTTCTACTTCCCCTATACCGAACTATGTGCATGCTCAATCTCGCAGCATACGCCTCACACTGGATCTGAAGCTTACGTAGTGACTAGATCAATAATGTTTCACTCTCATACTCTACCTCAAATCTTGTACAATACCCTTCCAGTCTCCGCATTGATAACTCCTCATAATCTATACGTCTATGTTAATTAATTTTGGAGGTCATGTTTATCAAACCCTATGGCCGCTCTTTTTGCAAGAATTAGTTCTTGTTGTAATTCCCACTCTCACCTATACTTGTCATCATACGTATCTGTAGATACTTTGTGATAATAGATCACAGAGTAAAATATACTCTAATAAGCAATGAGAAATAAAGATATCATCTTCTCTGGTGTAAATGATCGTACGCGATTGAAGGTTAAGCCAGAACGAAAAAAGCTGGTAGCGTATGTTTGCTCACAGTTAGTGCCGCTCTATGTATCTCGAGATATAATTGTGAATTATGTGGACTGTCGAAGATATATAACACGCTCCTCTCAGCTCTGGTGTATATGCTCTAGAGTAGAAGATCAGGTGATAGAATATAGAAGACAGAGTATCCTTGAAGAGGCCACTGTAGTTGATTGTCTGAGACCCGCTGAATGTTTTGAATCAGTGTATCTCGAGAGTGATATATAAGAATGTTCAGCAGTGATAGTAATTAAGAACCTCTAAACAAACTAGAAGAGGCGGAAGAAAATAAGACTGAGACTAAGATGCATACACACCTGGAACGCTCCAGGAAGGATAGACATAAGGCCTAGACAATTGTGAGATCTTGTAATATTTTTTAGAGGCTGGACTCAAGTGGACTCTGTTGTGTGTCTCGCGCGACTAAAGCTAAATAAGAATGTAAGCCTGGAGGGGCATTATAAACTCTCTCTATATGAGAGAGCGATAAGAGGGGGGATGCTGAGAAACAATACCTAATAGTGCTGAATGTATGACGCCAGCTGAGAGAGAAGTGAAGCTATAGTGTAAGAGAAGATAGGATGGGCTAGTGAGAAGTACGTTATGAGAAGACTAGATAATCAATATAGAATATGTGTGAATTAGAAGATGAGACGAAAAGCGCTCAAGAGAAGAGAGTAGTGTTGACGAGCTTGACGAACAACTTTAGGAGTTTGAGCCGGAAGATGTCCAGAGCTTCAGTGATATTGCTGATGTGGATCAGAATGAGCAGAATAACAGAAGTGAAAGTGTCATCAGTTACTGCAGTAGTGTAGAGTTTCATAAAGTACGTTGTCTTATGAGTGTCATATTGTGTACTAAGAATATCACTATTACCTATAATAATCTACCCCTAAGTTGGCCGTAGAATTGCGCAGCTTAACACCAGGAAGTGTGGACACGATAAAGATAACCCCTTATGCTGTGATGACAGAACTGTGCGCTCGCTACACGTGGAGGAGAAAATTTGTTGTTTCATGTAGAAACTCATACTCTACAAGGAAGTGGCGAATCTTTCTATTTTGTCACAATTACTCTACATCGTTGATTTTTGTCGACGTATCAACGAATAATCGATCCTTCGTATAATTCCTTCAGTAATGCTCTTCTGCGAAACGATTATCTTCAACTTTTTTTTAAACTAACTAAACCTCATAATCCGGGTGTTTAGTTTCACCATCTTCACCGGATAGACAGTAAGTAATTCCGGATAATTCATTCTGTAAATTTCTTCATTCTTCGGATTCACATTAATTATGATTGTAGTTAATATCACATAATGCTTTGCTACTAATATAAATTCCACATTTGCAATGTGCAAATTTCACGCACCAAAGATAGAAATGACACAAAACTTGAGAAATACATTCTTTACATTTAACCAACTGCAACTGTAAAATTAAACTTAATCCACAGGGTTTGGTTAAGGTGTAAGAGGTGTCACGAAACAAAATAATTGGTTTGTAAATTCCTAAAGGGATTTAGCTTACGGGTTGTTTAGTGGATCATCACATCTAAAGATGAGAGTGGAAGGGTTCTAAACTAAAGGTTAACTAAAATGGTTATGTTAGAGTAGTTAATGTAAACCAAACATGATGGCGATTTGTATTTAATCCTAAGATTTACCAATTTAAACAAGTTACTCCAATTAAATCCATAATACTCATTATTGTGGTCTCGAATAGATATACCAAGCCAAGTTCTAAAGTCTACAACATCACCGGCACACTCATATTTTGTGGAATTTGGGTAAACATTTAGAAACGGAAAGGTTAAATCCTCACAATATCTATCAAGGGTTATTGTGTGCGGGTTATGTAACATGTAATTTCATAAAAGTATGCTTGAAAAAAATTTAAATTTGAGCATAATTTAAGCCTTTTTTATTGTTGAAAAAAATAGGACAACGTGATCATTCTAATTCCCACCCCCTACTTGAATTAAAACGTACCTCATTGTTATATGTAAACATTAACTACGGGAATTTTAAAAAGAATTAGATATGGAGAACTCACTGATATTTTGCTCGGTAAGTTTCCCTCCCAAGGTTGGTTTCTGAAGCAGATTATTGTGCAGTATTGCGTCTGAATGCCAGCATGATACAATCACACATAGGATTTCCAGATGATCTTTACTTCACCAACTTCGTCATTTTTGTTCAAAAGGTCTTGTATTAAGCATAAGAAAACAAGTGTAACTCTATCTTCGGTGTATTCATTAGACTCGAAATAATAACCTAAAATTGTACAGGAAGTCGATACGCCGTATCTATTCCCCAGGATACGCCGTATTGAAACCTGTATATGCTATATTTATTTAATGAATACGTCGTATAGACTATGCTAAAAATAAAGATTGGATAACGTCTAGATAGTCAATACATCGTATCCATGGGGATTGGATACACCGTATAGAAAATCTAGGAAGACGGACTCGATAAAAATTGAAAATACATTCTAGGTTATCTCCCGGCAAGCACTTTTGTTTACAGAAAAGTCTTTAAGTTAGACTTGCCCCAATTTAATCTCATCCTTATAAAACAATTTGGGGTCGAATGGGATGCCAAATGACACATATAAATTCTTAATAAGATTCATTAGCATCCCTTTGATAAGATAATTACAAGATAGGACATTAACATTTAATTCCTTGATAAAAGTTTCAGTTATGACAAATTTATTAGATGTATCATGACTTGTTTCCAAAAGCTTATTTGACCCATGTGCATAGGCACCATCATTGACATTTATTACATTAGATAATGGTATGATAGACATATCCCCCAAAGGTTGCTCAATATCGATTTTATCATTATTGTCCGTATCCGATTTTAAATCATCGGGATAAATTACGTTAAAAGGAAATAAATCATTAAAGTATAAAATGTTTTGTTCTTCTTCATCACATTCGGACAATGATGTTTCATCTTTCAAATCAAATTCATCAATATGTTGAGGACTTATAGTAGGTTCAATTAAGAAATCTAATTTAGACGTTAGAGCATCATTGTAAACAATAGCTCGAAATTCATTCTCAAAATCTTTAAAGAAATCTAAATCATTAGAATAACTGACCTTAGGCTTGGGTGATGAAAATGAAGGCATATTGACTTTATCAGTATCATATTCAGAATCTGTTTTCAAATTGTTGACAGAGATTATTTTATAGGAAAATGAATTTTCGTCATAAACTACTGTGTAATCTTCATCGTCGGATTCATCAAACGATATTCTAAAGTCAATTTCATCGTTAATAGAACTTACCTTGGGTTCACAAAAGTGTGTTTCATTCGATGTCAAATTAGCATTGAAGACAATAGCTGGGAATTCGGTTTCAACGGATCTGAGGTCGTGAACGTCTTCATCATACCAGATCTTACCATACTTAGCAGATTCCCAGTTAAATTATTTCCCACGTTTTTGAGCTTTTTCTTCCTCAAGCCTGATGTATTCTTCCATAGTAATGTTGGGGTCGTCCATTTTAACCTGTAACAAAATAGCTAGGAAAGAAAATGGTCAAATAGCCTAATACGCCGTATTCAGTAAACTGAATACGCCGTATTGATGATAGAGTCGAATACGCTGTATTGGTTTGAAAAAATTTATACGCCGTATCCAAGAAGTTGAATACGCCGTATTCAGTATTCGACTCAGAATATTACCGAAGACTGTAATAATGCACAAACACTCGATATGCAAAATATACAATGCAGAAATTAAACACACAATTAAATACTTAATGCAATTAAATACAAACAGAATTTAAACAATTAGATTATGCTAATTAAGGGTTAGAAATACTAATAAGAATAAGGTTTAATTAATTCACTCTTCGACAGCGGCGCTAAAAACCTGATGTGCTGTCATGTAGGGTCAATTATTTGATTATCAAGTTTTAAATTTATATTTAGCCGACAAACCTAAAACAACACTTTAACGAGCAGTGTACCCGGTCAAGATGGAGTTTCTCGGTAAGTAGGGTGTCGAACACTAAGAGTGAAACATTAATCCTAAATTCTATCAGTATTTTTTTCTATCTAGATTAGTTAAACTTTTTTTTACTGGGTTTAACCTATGCTATACGACTATTTTACTGAGTAAAAGGGGGGTTTCAGCCGGAGAGTAATGACACATGTTATATGGTGACTCAAATATCAATTCTAAGCACAATACAAAACTAAAGGCAATCATAAAACAAGACCAAAAGAGGCGGAAGAGCAAAATAATAGAAACTATATCTAACCTTGTTAATATGAATTAAATGCGGTTTGATTAATTAGGTGCAATGGCCTGCTTTTCTAGAGGCGGCCATAGCATTCTCTTTAAGTGAATTTAGGCTACGGGTTTACTTCTTCTTAAGACCTAGACATATGAACAAATGCTGGGTATCACGATCAATCGCATCCGCATAAAGCATCATATAGTTTAATTATAATCTATCATAGGGAATTAAAGCAGTGGTGATCCTGTTAATACCCTAGCCCATCGGGACTTTACCCACTTATTGCTTGATGTTGTTTTATACACCGGTAATCCACCAACCATAAAGTCTAAAAACCAATTAATAATATAACAATATCGGTTTTTTTAAACAATTATAGGGTCAACTTTACGCGTCACCTTACCAGTCAACTTAGCTCAATAAATCAAAGAAGATTAATGATTAAGGTGTTGTCATTTGTGATCCTATCGGTATCGGTATATAGCAACACACTTTGGAGAGCCATCCGGATCTTAGGTTAACTGGTTAGGTCTCCCTTACACCCAGTTAAATGATAGGTCGCATGTACTCGGGCACACAACAAGGATAAGGCCAATAAACATAATTAAACAACAACGATAAATTAGAAGCAATCAGGATTAAAAACAAAACCAAACATTATAATTTCATAAACATGCTAATACCCGAGAGGTATTAGCCCACATTGCATTGTCATTATTTTCAAACATGATCACACAATTAAAAATCGAATAATGAATTATGAAAGTAAGGATTTTAACGATGTCTTCTATGGGAATTAGGAGTGTGCTCGACTTGGCTGCTCTTCTTGGCTTGAGAAATTCGACTTTAGTTGTATACTATACAGAGAATGTGGATATTGCCTACCTAAAACTCGTTTATGAGTCTTTGTTATTTATAGTGTCCTGAATTACGTCTGGACTACGCCGTATGGGATAAGTGGATTATTTGCGGCGTATAGGGGTTATATTTACTTGGAGTCCGCGATAAGATCAAATCAATTAAGATAATTACCATCAATCATATTAAATGCGTATCTTTGACTGATGAACAGCTGTGCATATGGCGTATTAGTTGTAGTGGATACGCCAGATCGGGAATTGATCATTACGCGTTTCTTGTGCCTAGCTGGCACTGATACGCGGTATCTTCATTGCTGGATACAGCGTATAGGTGTAGAAAATTGTATTCTTCAAATGTCTTCGTTTAAGCTCCAGAATTAGGTCTTTTTGCTTCTTCTTCACATGTGACTCCATAATTACTACAATAATATACTTTAAGCAATTAAGTACCAATATCTTGCAATAATTATATAAAAGTAGGTAAAATACGTGGGATAAATGATAGTAAAGTATGATGTTATTTAATGATATCAACACTCATTACTACTCAACCATCTACATCTAAACCCCAGAAGAAAGAGTCTAGGAGGAAGCAGAAAAAGAATACTGAAGTTCCTCACCCTAGTGATTCTTTGCCTGCGATGTAACTCCAAATGAGGAACATGTAATAACAACATTCCAATGATCCATGATCAGTCGGTTGTGGATAGAATGAAACCCAATGGAATTAATGGTAATGTATAAAAAAATTGTTTGAAGAGACGGTCTTGACCTGGAAATACAAGACTGTCAAGCTCAGCAGTGACACCAAATTTGAAGCTGAAAGTTAAAAAGTTAGAGAAGAAAGCAGGGTTAAGAACTTACAAATTCTAGATATTGTACAAGGTTGGTGTCACAAGAATAGTAGAATCCTCAGATGATGAAAGTTTGGGTGCTCAGGAGGATGCATCCAAATAGAGGAGGAGTAGAATTAAAGCCATTGACAAAGATGCTGAAGTTACTCTAGTTGAGACTTAGAGGAGGAAAGATGAGAATGATGTTAATATGATGTTTGATACTGGTGTTTAGTTGGTGGACGAGATTGTTGTAGTGGACTGAAGAGCTGTGATTAATGCTGACTACAACTACAAAGTCATTCCAGTTTGTATTGATATGATATTGATTTAGCTCAGACAAATTTACAATAGTCAAGTAACTTGCTTGTTGCAATGGACGAGTGCAATACCTAAGAAAAAGATGTGGTTTCAAAACTCAACGTGAAAATGTTAGTACTGCCACCACATATGGTTAGTTCTGATTACTATCAACATAGTTGTTCGCTACACCTTGTAATAACTAAACCACCACTCGCAAAAGAGCTGTAGGGTTATTGCTTTCAGAGAAACTGTTGAAAGACACTTGTAACAACAACAAGTTCCTTTCAGAAGTCCTAAGACAAAAGGCAAGGCTAATAAATGATTGAGATCCTGAAAAGCCTTGAAAAAAGAAAGATCAGAAATAGAACAATGATGAAGGCTTGCAATGAGAGATAGGAAAGCTGAAGAGCAAGCAGAGTTGGATAAGAGAAGATTTTTAAAAAGATGAGATACGCTCAACTTGAACAAGATAGAAGCTAGCAGAGCATCTATTTATGAAGAATGGGACAATAAGCAAGCCATCGATGGAGAGCCAGAACTATTATGAAGTTAGC
Source organism: Tanacetum coccineum (assembly GCA_026074375.1). Classification (NCBI taxonomy): domain Eukaryota; kingdom Viridiplantae; phylum Streptophyta; class Magnoliopsida; order Asterales; family Asteraceae; genus Tanacetum; species Tanacetum coccineum. The sequence continues at coordinate 6,071 of BQNB010046910.1, read as the reverse complement.
TCGCAAATTGAACAGGAAAATGAAAGAGAAGCCATGTCCATTAAAGAAAAATCAAGAAGGTTGGCAGAACTTATTAGAGAAAGAAAAAAGTTCTTTGCAGCACAAAGAGCAGAAGCTATAAGGAATAAACCTCCCACTAAAACTCAAAGAAGGAATCAGATGATACAGTATCTAAAGAACATGGCAGGCTACTCACATGCACAGTTAAAGGATAAAAGCTTTGATGAAGTTCAGAAGCTTTTTGAAAAGCATATGAAGTGGATAAATAGCTTTGTTCCTATGGAAGAAGATCTTCCTTCAGAAAAGGTACAAAAGGAAGAAAGTAGTGAAAAGAAAGCTAAAGGCAGCAACATAAAGAAATCAATTGGTAGGAAAAGAGCAAAGGTTTAAGCACCACAAGAACAAGAATCTTCCAAAGGAAAAGAAGTGGAGGATGATAAAGATGGAAAAAAGCTTTTAGAAAAGCTTTGAGTTGCTAAAGAGAAGAAATAGCAATTCATGCTTATACCTCTAGTTACCAATGTACCAGTTATAGGTTTCAGGATTCACACAAGAGGTAAGCAAGGTATTATGAAAAATATTTAGAGCTGATGGAGAGTTCAACAGTATACCTCGTGTTCAGCCAACTTGCTTAGTGAATTTGACAAAGAAGACTTAGTAAATTTGTGGAAGTTAGTTAAAGCTAAGCATGGGGATAACAAGCCAGAGGAAGATTTTAAAAGGGTGTTATGGGGTGATTTAAGAGTAATGTTTGAACCTTATGTAGAAAGTGAAGTATGGAGATCTCTACAAGGATACAAGGTGACAATTTAGAAGTTATATGATTCATGTGGAGTGCACTTTGTAAGGTTTAAACATTTATATGTCTTTATGTTGGTTGAAAAGAGATATCCCCTTACACCAATAACAATCACAAACATGCTGAACAAGAAGCTTCAAGCATATCAGTGGAATGAGATGGTTTATCAACTACTCAAGCTCATGGTAAAGCAGCAAAATGGTCAATGAAATGTTTGAAAGCATCCTCCTGGTGATGGTAAAGACTTTAAATGAAACTTGAAGATTCAGAAGATGAACATCAAGTTTAGGGGAGGATTGTTAGGATTAAAAGGCTTCTTGAAGTTACTACTGCTCAGTACTGGTGGTACAAAAGTTAATGCTGTTGGATTACAATTGCTAGAAGAGTTACTACTGTCAGAAGGATAAAGACAAGTAAAGAGATAAGGAATATTTGGAGAACAAGAATACTTACGAAGATAAGTATTAGTTATTTGTGAAGAAGATATGTATAATGTATTTATTTAAGAGATTACATTTGCTTTTGGAAAAGATCATGATATTTAGGAAAGTATTGTGAGCATTGTAGGACTCCTTGGTGTATAAAAGGAGGTCCTAAGGCATAGAATTAGGATATACAAAAACGAGTCATTGTCATAGCTTCAAGATTGTAAACCCTAACACTGTCAAAGAGTGTTCGTATTAATATATTAAAGCTTATTGTTTTGGTTGTATTTTTATGTCTCAAACATACTTTTTCTTTATTCTTCTTGGTGATATAAACTAGATTCCGCATAGTTTATATCATACACTCAAAGTTTTAGTCTTAGTACCTTTTGATTTATCCAAGGATACTACAATCGTTAATCAAGACTAAGGAGTTTAAGATCTATTCATCGGGATCAACAGACGTTTTTGCGGGTTGCTTCTTCTTGGCAAGTTTAGCTGCCTTTGCTGAAGTCTTGAGTCTTTTGCCTTTAGTAGTTGGAGGAGTCTTTGTCTTGTCAGATCCAACATGCTTCTTCTTTACACTTGCTTTTATCTTTGGAGGTTCAGCTCTTGAACTCTTTGTAGGGTTGCGAGTTTATGATGTCATTCTAATTAGTCAATTCATTAGGAAATGTGCACCATACAAAACTGTGTGTCTTCAATGCCTAGAGGCAACCTTGTCCGTAGTGTGATATCATTGTCGGTCATCCCTGGAATAGTGCCAATTTACACTGTTCCATCTTGGAATTGATTGTACTTAGGGGGGGTTTCATGAAGATGTGTACGATGACTTGGTGAAGCGTGAGGGTGTAGTACATCTCATTACTCTTCTTGACATTCTTGTTCTCTACTTGATAAACGAAATCTTCCCACAGAAGGTAGGCATAGTCTACGTTCTTCTTATGGTATATGCCCTAGAGGATTTAAGCTTGAGATAGTCGAAGACTGTCATATCCGGTACTTTTTCCACTCAGACATTTGTTGATGACCGCAGCAAATGATCTCCAAGGTTGATGCAGCTTGTTGACATTGACATCGGTGATCACTTTAATCTCTCCACTGTGACCAAGATCTCTTAGAAATGTTGAGAATACCTCTTCAAATGGTAGTTCATCGAATTGAATGGATTTAGGGAGGTTTGGTTTAGGCATATCTGATTACGCCTATAGCTTAAAGTACTCAATATTTACAATATGTTTTTATTGTTCATCTTGAAACGATCGAGTGATGATGAACACATTATATGCAGTGTCCTAAAACTCTTGAATAGTATGTTTCTAGAAAATACGCTGTGATTTGGAATGCCACTTTGTAAAAGGGAGATTCGTGGGGAGTTTCAAAAACATTCATAGAACACTTAGAAGAGTGTCTCTTTGTGCTTTAGGTGCTGAGCTTAGTTCGAAGATTACTTTGCCAATCTTGAGTCTGGTTGGCAGGAGCAACTTTAAAGAGTCATCCAATGCAATTTGTTCAGATCCTGGTGATGTCATGTGTCTTTGCCTTTAAGAAAGATTCAATATAGTTTTTATATAAATAACACAAGTTTTATCTATAAACTATTATTGACCTTTATATGTGAACACTTTTATGTTTTATTATGAGTGATAAATTAGGACATTTAAGACTTTGTAGCAATTTTAAAGATTTATTCCTCTTGAATGGCAACTTAGATTGACTTATTTACTTAAGGGGATGAAGGAAACTTTCTCTATGACAATTTAGGAATCGTGATCATGTTGGATATCCTAAGACGGTTTGTTTTGCTAACACTTCGATTTTAACCTTGTGTTCTAGCCTACTTTTAAATAAGTACGATTGCATAATGAACATTTTTTAATTAGTCCTGCTATGTTAAGTTTTTAATTGTTTCTTCAAATTGAAATTTGATTCTTTAAGTGTTTTTGGTTCTATATCGTTTAGAAATTAGATTGGTTACCTTAAAGTTATTCACTAGATGGCGTTATTAATGAGAACATTCTAGATCGGGGTCCTCTGAGAATAAATACTAGATCGGTTCTTAATGTATGAACTAGTTTGGTTTTTCCAAAGTGAATGACTAGATCGTTCTGTACAATGGACATGGATTTAGTTCGGTTACAAAGGATTGTAGACAAGATCGGTTCCCAAATGGAATTAGGGACTAGATCGATCTCCAATGGTGAACTGACTAGGTATCGGTTATTCTAAGTGGATTGCTGGGACTTAGATCGGTTCCCTCAAATGAATTTACTAGATCGCGTCTATAACATTACGTCTAGATCGGGTTCCTTAAGCAATGTCAACTTATGATCGGTCTATTAACACCTCGAATTAGATTGGTTCCTTTAAGAAATTATAGATCGGCTCCTATTAACTTCCACGACTAGTCAGTTCTGCAAGGTTTGGACTAGTTTTGGTTCACCAAAGGGTAGACTAGTTCGGGGGTCCTCAAGGGTTCTGACTAGATCAGTTTTCAAAGGGGTCTGGACTAGATCGATTCCCAAATGGACACGACTAGTTTGGGTTCTCACAAAAAAAATTCACAACCATGATTTTGCATTCACAACAATGATTTTGCATTCACACTTGTTTATACTAGCACTCTTAACATGAGGATGACCTTTAGACATAATCATAGCAACATTTACACACGAATTCATTAATTATGGACCAAACGAGCATATAGAACCACATATTCATTATTAGCCAAGTAGCAAATCACCCATCATATTGGTATTTTGTATATGCTTACATACATTCAAAAACTCGTTAGGATTATCCATTACAAAAACCCACCATACTTTTTCATGCTAAGATAAAATACGCTTAAGTCATTAGAAACAAATCACTTTCAAATCCTACACATTGTTATTGATATTAAGAACTGGTTAGATGTGATAGGACAAGGTCATTAACACCACTAGAGGAACAAAACCTCATTGCAATTTATATTTTTACAAAGGTTTCAATTTTTGATGATCACCTAATTGATCATTAGGCGTTTTCTCGATACAATACCATATAAAAAATCACGATTCGGCTGAGATAGTAGGTTCAATGACAGGAGGGTGAAAGGAACACAGTTGCAGAATAATAAATTATAGCATGAAAATTAAAAGATATGGAGTTGAAGATGATGGGCGAATCGTAGTTTTATGTGAGTGGGTAAAAAATAAAAGTTATTTGTGTGTTGTTTATGTGTGCAGTCTTCCTCATACACAGACTTATTTTTCTTAAAGACTAACAGTCTAGCTTCTACAGATTCTAAACCAGTTTTATAAGAGACATCACTTATCCTAGCTGTTCTTAAGTCTTTAAATAATTATTCATTTTGTTCTTTTAAATTTTTTACACATTCTAAACAAGATGAACAACAATTTGAGTCATTAGATACCTCAGAGTTTGTAGAAAAAGTTAAACTTGTTGAAGAATAAGTCATGAGAGCAAAATTGGTTGGACCTTCTTTTGCTTGGTTACTCCAATCATAGCCAAAGCCATCACACTGAGATACTAAGGCATTTGAAGTAGTTTCTTCAACTAGCATAATCCTTCTTGTAGGCTCCTTGTTCCTACTGTCTTGATTCCTGGGTGCCCTGCACTCCCTTGCAAAGTGCTGCTTGAGGACAAAAGGCTATATTGTGTGAGTTTGTGGTTGAGCTAGATATCCCCTTGACATCTGATTCATAATCTTTCAGGTTGTTAAAAAGGTCATCCAAACTCAATGTCTTAATCTCTGGTTTGTTCCTCCACACAATAGTATGCATAGTCCATTCTTGTGACAAACTTCTCAAGAACTTATGATTGATGTCTTCTTGAGGGATGACTTTACCATGCATCTCCAGTTAACTAATTAGCTTTTGAAGCCTTTCATAAGTTTTCTTAATCACTTCTGTGCTGGATGCAACAAAGTTTTCATATTGCTGCTTCAGTAGATTTTCCTGAGTTTTCTTTGTAGCAGTATTACCTCCAAATCTGTTCTCAATAGCTTGCATCAGTGTCTTAGCATCCTTGTATGAGTTGAACTTTAATTGATGCTCATTAGGTAAGACCATCAACAAAGTGCTTATTTCCTTTGCTAGAAATACGAAAAAGTGTCGGTCACTACCAATATAGTTAGTCATAGCTCATAGTAAGTTGTATGGTTAAGTTAGAAAGCTAACCGGGCTAAAGGCCCATAGATAAGCCCACTAGAGGCCATTAGTTGGTCATTGTAAGGCATATATAAACCCTCTCCACACATGGAGAGGGTGTTGGTTGTTCATTTGTCACATTTTTCACTAAGCTAATAGGATTTTCTTTTTTCTCTCTCTAAGTGTTCATCCAACCATCTTTCTCTCTCTAAAACTCTAAGTGAATCAATCCATACTTGTGTTAAGAGATTCTACAGTTGGTATCAAGAGCCATAGGGGTGTTTGTGAAGGTTTTGTGTGCGTTTTTATACCCTTTTTTGTGCGTGAGTTTGATTCGAATCCATCAAAAGGTTTTCACCTTTTGAGGGTTTAAAAACCATAAAAATTTTAACTTTCTTTGTTAGTTATCTTAGTATAGACTAGAAGTATAAGAAAATCTTTCAAAAACCATAAAAAATATCATCTTTTTGAGTCTTTTTGGTTAAAAAGACGGTTTTGTACCAAGAATCTTGATTTCAAATTTTTTGTGTCAAAAACGTTAAAGTTTGTGTTTTTAATGTTCTAATAGTCTTAGATAGTTAAGAAGTACAAGAAAAATCGGGTAAAAACGTCAAAAAGTGAGTCTTTTTAAGATTTTTGATTTTTGAGTTTCGTAGTGTTTTGGGCGAATTATACGTTCCTATAGGCGATTTATAC
>BQNB010046909.1:0-43445 GCA_026074375.1 Tanacetum coccineum | reverse complement strand
CAGTTAATACTGCTGGGCTTTATGAAATTAATACTGCTAGCTTTATTCAATATCGGGTAACACACACAGATTGGATCTCAGCCGGAATAGGTTTACGTTTAGTTTTTAGATTCAGATTCGATTACATTTTTAAAGGCTATTTTTGGGATTATAGAAGAATTAATTACGAAGATTATTGTTTATTACTTATTTAAAGATGAAGTGGAGTTTCACATGTACGTGTTCTTATCATATCTTAAAGTGTGTGACTTAAAGATAACTTGTTCGTGCTTAAATGGTGTTGATGAAGACTTGAAGAATCTAGCAATGTGTGATTTCTCTTATGGTGCTCAATGCGCACATTTGCTATCACTTGAAGGAGTTACGTTGTAGTGCTCAGTGTCTCATTTAATAGGATAAATGAGGATTCGATCAAGAGGTTGCGGTCTACTTATACTTGGGTGTTACGGGTATGAGTTTGGAGTCACGTGGATAGTACAAGACATAAGACACAAGTTTGGGTTATTTTACTTCATCATCAAGTTTGTTATATTTAGTTTTCTCCATCAGTAATCATTACAGAGAGCCTACAGAATTGGATGATCATGCACAATTTCAGGGGAAGGTTTTTACTACTGCTAGTCATTGTTAATATTGCTAGTTTAAGGTTTCTACTGCTTGAATTCATTTTTCTTATTATGCGTCATGATGGGTAATTTGAGACATTAGAAAGATTGGATTAGAAGTTTTGATATATGGTTTGTAGCTGTGAAGATCAAAGTTGCATATGTTCCCTATTGGATTATGACAAAAAAGGGAAGAAGTTACAGATTTGAAGAGCAACTTATAGATCATGTGGTGGCATGACATGTATAACTTAAGGGGAAGATCTTAAGTTAAGGGGAAGCAGTTTACAAAGGAAGAGTGTTTCATTGTTTGTTTTTGTCATCATCAAATAGGGGAAGATTGTTGGGAATTATAGATTTGATGATACAAAAGAGCAACAGAATGAAACAAAAGGATCAAAGTCGTCATTATAGAATTCTACAAGCTGGTGGAGAATTATGAAGATTTGGTCAAAGATTTGAAGATAAATATTAGGAAAGATTTAAATAGTTTCCTTATCTAATTGATTTACTTCCTTTTATATCTTTATGTTAACTTCCTTTGTAATTCATGATCTCTCTATATAAAGAGATCATAGACACATAGTTTTAGTATCCAAAAAAGTGTGTGTGTGTACACAAGATACAATATAGACGTCTATAGTAGTGGTGTAGCCTCAAGGTTAAGGTAACTTGATCCTGTTACAAATTAGTTGTAACCATTATATTCTGATCAAATATAATTAGGGATTGGAGTGTATGATAATGAAGAAACCTTGTTACAATTTTATTGTTCTTATGTTAATTCCGCTATACATATGTTATGTTCAATGTTATTGTTAATCCTAGATATAGTACTAAACAAACTAAGCTATAAACGATCCAAGAAACTATTACGTGTTTAGGTTCGATCAGGTGGTATCAGAGCCACGGGGCTCGTAATCTAAGATCTACAAGGTGTTTTGGTGTCGCATCTATCAAGGAAAAGAGGTACGCATTTTCTGTCTTGGTTATCATGTCGAATTTAGTGATATTAGGGTTTTTTAGCAACCCTAATTCGATATAACAGGAAGTTTGTTCACAATTGTTGTTGATTGGTTCGCAAAACAAAGGAGAAGATCAAATCGTAGCTTAAAAAGTTACAAATGTTGTTATTGTTTACCACTGCTCAAATTTGTGACAGATTAGCAACAGATCAGTGACACTTAAAGTGTCACAAAAATCCATGGGAGGAAGGAGTAAACAGATCTGTGACAGTTTAGTGATAGATAAAGTGTCACTAAATGATATTGGAATAAGAAGAATGCACATTAGTGACAGTTTTGTGACACTAAAAATCATCGGATACTTTAAAAGAAATGTATCCTTAAACAGTGGTTATAAGCAGATCATGGTGGTTTTATGGTTATTGGATTAGACCATAGCTTATTGAACGTGAATATCATGTTTTATTTGATGTTCGTACACACCTCCAACAAGGTCTGAAGAATGAATTTAAGTCTGGTTAATACTGCTACAATCGCTACCACATGTATGGAAGTTTTATTTGGGTCTTGTGAATCAGAGGACAGTCTTATAATTCAAAGATGCGTGGTCTGAATATGGATGCGTGGTTATTAGCAGTTTGGATTATGATTTTTTTATTTGGGAATGATATTTGCTATGATGTGAAAACCCCTAGTTTTTAGGAATTGTATTTTGCTCCCTTAAATATCAGATTCTGTCGTTTGGTAAGTGTTATTAGTATTGCTTCAAGTTTGTACTGCCAATGAATGTGATTTAATACTGCTTGCTGCCAAACCGAATGATTAATGCTGCCAGTAGTAGGAAATATTTTGGTTAATATTGTTCGTGGGTTTTAAGTTTATGAAGAGAAGTTTTTGTCAAGTGGTTTGAAGGACATGTTTAATGCTAATGTTGCTTCAAAATTAATGTGGTTATGTGCTTCGTTTGCATGTATATGAGATTGTGCTTCTTATGTTGGTTACTGCTGCCCAAAGACAACTTAATGCTACTAACATATTCAGTTAATGCTGCTAGAAGTGTTACTGCTGCTATGTTCGTAAGTTAATGCTGTTAGTTTTGAAAGCAGTCAGTTAATATTGTCTTGTTCTTAAACGTTAATACTGTTAGTATTGTACAATGTTGGATGACACACGTTTTTGTCAAGACTGCTAGTTAAAAGGATCTCGGACAGAAAGAATGGTCTTGGTACTTGATTGGTTATAGGGGTCTCGTACAACACACAGAGAAAGGCTTTAGAGTGTTTGGATACATCCTCCTAGTGATCAAGATGCTGATAATGAATAAACTTGATGATTAACAGATGAATATCAAGTTTAGGGAGGATTGGTTAGAGAACTAGAGCTATTACAACTTAATGCACTTGGGGGTTGTTTTTGGTTTTGGGGGGGGTTCTCTCAAGTTTGTGCGGCTGTGAAGATTATAGAAAGATTGTCTAAGTCATTGTGCTTCAATTGAATAGTTAGTGCTGCCAGTACAAAGTTAGTACTGTTAATTTATTAGTACTGTTAGTTATATTAGAAGTACTGTTAGTTATAATAGTTAGTACTGCTAAAGTGATATGCATGAGATATATTAGGATTAGATATGCATTGATCACTTGATGCGTTTTGTAAGCCTATTAGGGTTTCCTTGGTGTATAAAAGGAATCCCTACCATGAATCTAGATATCAATTTTATATATTTTCAATCGCAAATATAGTTAGTATTCATAGTTTCAAGGTTATTTTGTAACTTTGATTATGTTTAATATATTGAAAGTTTAAGATCTTGTTTTATTGTTTCATTGTTCTTCTTAGTATTACAAGCTAGATTCTACATAGTTTGTAGTATTTACAATCTTAGTTTCTACTATAGTTGTTTTGGATCTATCTAACACAACTAAGATTTAACAAGCTAAGTAAGATCTGTTCAAAAGGGATCAACAAGTGGTATCAGAGCTTGTTGAGAAACTTTGAATAAGAAGAACACTACATCTATACAAGATCTCATATTCAAATAAAAGATGGAGTCACAATCAGAAACTACCCAAACAGTGTCTGCACTAAAACTTCTAGTACTCAAAACTAGATACTATGATCTCTGGAGCATGAGAATAGAGTAATATCTTACTCACACTGATTAGGCTCTTTAGGAGGTTATTGTGAATGGTGATGCACCTGCTATTACATCAGCTAGTGTTGGTACTAAAGGTCCATTCCTTCTAAAACTGTTGAACAAAAGCTAGTAAGAAAGAATGAATTAAAAGCAAAAAGCACTCTGTTGCTGTCCATTCCTGATGAGCACATATTGAAGTTTCATGGAATCAAGGATGCAAAGACCTTATGGGAAGCAATCAAGGCAAGGTTTGGAGGCAACAAATAATCAAAGAAAATGCAGAAAACCATTCTGAAGCAGCAAATAAAATTTTTGTTGGCATCAAGATCTAAAGGACTAGATAAAACCTATGATAGGTTTTAGAAACTCATCAGCCAATTGGAAATTCATGGTGAAGTTATCTCTCAAGAAGATGCAAATCTGAAGTTGCTGAGAAGTCTACCATCAGCTTGGAACAATATTGCTTTAATAATGAGAAACAAATCTGATCTAGACACATTAAGCATGGATGATTTGTATAATAATCTGAAGGTGTATGAATCTGAGATTAAAGTCCAATCAAGCTCAAGCTTAAACTCTCAGAATGTAGCTTTTGTATCTTCAGAAAACACTAGCAGTACTAATGAAGCAGTTAATACTGCTCATGAAGTTTCTACTGCTAGTTCACAAGGACAAGCTTCTTCCTCAACTTATGCTGATGATGTCATATTTTCCTTCTTTGCTAATCAATCTAATAGTCCACAATTGGACAATGAAGATCTGGAGCAGATTGATACTGATGATCTTGAAGAGATGGATCTCAAATGGCAGGTGGCCATGCTTACCATGAGGGTGAAAAGATTCTTAAAGAAGACAGGAAGGAATCTGAATTTCAATGGAAAAGAAACTGTTGGCTTTGATAAGACAAAGGTTGAATGTTACAACTGCCACAGGAGAGGTCACTTTGCTAGAGAATGCATGGCACTAAGGAATTAGGGGAATAGAAATGGAGATGCTCCAAGAAGGATTGTACCAGTGGAGACTCCTGCAAATGCCTTGGTTGTTCAAGATGGGATAGGTGGTTATGATTGGAGCTTTTAGGCTAAAGAAGATATCATAAACTTTGCTCTAATGGCTTATACATCCTAAGGTTCATCAAGTTCATCAAGTTTAGACTCTGAGGTACATACTTGCTCTAAAGATTGATTAAAATCATATGAAACTCTTCAAAAATAGTATGATCAATAGCGTGATGCTCTTAAAAAATCTAATCTATAGGATTAGAATCATTAGAAGCTAGGATAGTTGTTTATGAAAAGAATGAAGCTGTTTATGAAGAAGATATTGCATTTTTAAAGTATGATGTCCAAGTGAAAGATATCTCTATCAAAAATCTTAAAAATCAGTTAGAAGAAGCTTTAAAAGAGAAAGATGATTTGAAACTTAAACTAAAAAAATTTGAAGAATCATCAAAGAATCTAACTAAACTGGTAAATAGTCAAATAAGTGCTAAAGACAAAGCTGGTCTTGGTTATGATAGTCAAATAAATAAGAGTGAAGTGGTTCATAGTGTGTTTAACAGTAGAGAAAGTGATATGGATGATAGTCTAGTAAATGATAGATTAAAAATAGGTAAAGGGTTTCATGCAGTTCCCTCTCCTTACACTGGGAACTACATGCCCTCAAGACCTGACTTATCCTTTGTTGGGTTAGATGATTTTGTCTATAAGACTAAAGTGAGTGAAACTATTACTACTATATACTCCAAACATATATAATAATAGTTATTATATAATTACATGACATTCTATGCATACAACACATACATAAATGTACCAATACATAACAAATTTATGATCACAAACATGCCATAAATACTACCAATACATAACATTTATGATAACACATGTATAAATCATACCAATACAAAACCATTTTATGCATAATCAACTAATGCATTTTTTATTTAAAACATATACCTTTTCTTTCTACAATATACCATTGGAAACGTGGAGTCTGGCCGTTTGCGTGTAGAAGCGTTATAGTTTAGGTTTTCAAAAAGACTCGACCTAGTTCTCTATAACCTTAGGCTCTTGATACCACTTTGTAACACCCCCAACTTTAGATTGCGCAACGGAATTAGCAATTGGGTGTTACTAAATAGCACAAAACACCAAGATAATAGAAAACGAACCAAATGAGACGTTTTACAAACATGTGTTCCATTATTAATCAGAGATAAACGCATTCAGGTCCCCACAGGATCGCACCGCAACCATTAATCATTTGAAAAAAACTAATTATTTCACATTAAAGACATTGTTTTAAAACACATAAAGACATTGTTTTTGAAAGACAAGGAACACACAAGCAGTCTTTCACCAAAATCATCACACGCACGAAACCTCCACGCCATCGTTTCCTTCATCCTCGGTTACCAGGGATAAAACATGTTTAAAACGTCAACAATAATGTTGATTGAAATTCATAGTGTTTAAAAAATAATCAATTAGTTACTATCTTTTATAACATAATTAAGTTATTGGGAAAACTTGCAACGAACTTACAATGTTTAACAATCTCTTTTCTTTCACGCTTTAAGCTCATATGACATCGTATCTTTAACAATACATATGTCATTTCATATGTTAATTTGCCCCAGAATAAGGTATTATTGTCATATACCTACTACTTCTAAATACAAAACGTTTGTTTGAAAGGGTGTTCACAAGGATTCATACCCCAGACGGGGTTGCCAAACCTAATAGAGCTCTTTAATGCATTAGCGTTCACCTCACAAGGTGATTAACGGTTCATGAAATAAATGACTTCGACAATAGCTACTCATGCGGAAACAATCTCATAATCGAGTCCATCATACCATAAAATCATATGTGTTCGGATTTTATAAAACAAAACAATGTATCCCCTCGGCGGGTTTATTTAATATATTAAAAGCATTTAAGAGCGAGGCTATGAACTCACCTAAGCAAATATTCTTAATTCAATCAAGGCTTCAAGCGCAAATATCCTCCACGTCTCCAATCAGCGGACCTATATAAATACAATATAGTGGTATGTGACTATAAAGTATATATCTCATATAATGCATACTTGCTCTATATATATCACTATTACGGTATATTACAACTTATACTTAAAATCTTCAAGTGCGACGACAAAAACATTTCACATTGACGCCTATAATCCAAATTAACCACACTTGAGATGTGGACTAGTATACTCACAATGCTATAACAAAAATCAATTTTTGTTTCCCCTTGGTGTTTGAAATCGGACACAAGCACAAACACAACAAACCAAAGCTTTTTCAGCACAAACAATTGCTCACAACACTAATCTAGGAATTATAAACACCCTTATACTTGAAATCTTCAAAAAACCAACCAAAATCTATACTTGTTTCAAAAATTAATTTAATGCTTGTAGGATTTATTGTGGGGATTTGTAGCTCTTGTATCAAGGATTATGTAATATGTAAACGGATTTTAATGCATGTCGGAAAATCAACCGAAAAGTGGTGGTGTTGTGGGTGGCCGGTCGTACAAAAGAGAGGAGGGAGGAAGAGAGTGAATTTTTTTAATAGTGTGTGTAGGTTCTATTTATAGAAAATAACTTTGACACTTTGGCAATTTAGGTCCCTCTTTCTTACTAATCCTTCAAAGTTAGTACAATCTGTTTCTTTTATTTATAAAATCGGCCAAAGACTCAGGGTCACACCACGTTAGTAAATATTTTAAATTTGTCCCACTAATTTATCTTTAAAACGTTTAGTAAAATGTTAAATCACGTAAAACACGACCTTTAAACACGGTTTTTACAAAAACTCGGGGAAAATGCTTAAATACAAAATAAAACATAATTCACGCTCTCGGAGTGAAAACATTAAATTTTTCTGACTTTCTCAGATGCTATAAAACAAATAAGGAAACTCAATCACGGCTTGAAATGTACAACATTAAATGGAAATTTTATTCAAACCTTATTAGCATTAAAAGACTATAATTCAATTACGTTGAAAATTATTATCATAGCTCGGATAAACGATGGACTGAAACTCGGGTTGTTTCACGAACTTCATCAAACAAAGTCCTTGAGATTGTTGACTTATTTCATATTCCCGAGGTGACTCAAGATCAAGTAATGCTTTGAGTTTTTCCCATGTCCTTAACTGGAGCCGCAAGTCGTTGGCTTAGGAACGAACCATTAGCTTCAATTACAAATTGGGAAACCCTGAAAACAAAATTTCTAAACAAGTACTGCCCACCTGCTCGCAACGGAAAGAAAAAATAGAAGTGATAAGAAACTTTCACAAGACAACCCCCCCCCCCCCAGGACGAAATCTTTTTGAGCCTGGGAAAGATTTAAGGAACTTTTGATGAAATGTCCCCAACATTATTTACTGATTGCATGATGTATATCTTGTTCTATAATGGGCTCGATGTTCCCACCAGACAAATCCTTGACTCTAAAGGTGCCATTCCTACTAAAACTGCCGCAGATGCAAACAGTTGCATCCAATGAGATGCCGAAATTCTCTCAGAAATGCATAACGGAACATTCCTCAAAAGCCTAGAAGGTACTGAAAACTTCTGATGAGACTAGCAGCTATTCAGCCTCAGATCAACAACCTCGGGAGAGAGTTTAAGAAGTCAATGGAGAAAGTTTATGTAGCTAAGGTCGGATGCAAACTATGCAAAGAAGACTTACACATACAATAGGATGCCACTAAAGGAAGAAGGGGAATTACTCTCGAAGAGCGTATAAACATAGTCTGAAACCTATTCAACTGCAGGACAGTATTAGAGAGAATTAATGGTCTGATTCTACCAACGTAACAATGGAAATTCCCTAATCGAAGACCGACATTGGAGGAATCACTGACCAAGTTTATGGCTGAGTCAGCAAAGAGACACGAAGAGAACTCAAACATAATCAAGGAGATTCGAGCTTTTACCAATACGGATATAAGAAATCAAGGAGCATCAATTAAGACCTTGGAAATTCAAATTGGTCAAACGAGCAAAGTCTTACAAGAAAGAGGAATCGGAGGTCTATCCGGCTCAACAGAACCAAACCCAAGGGACCATGTAAAATCGATCTCAACCGCTAAAGCTGATTCGTCTGAGATACGCCGTATGGGATGTGTTCATAGCAGTTATCAGGCTCACAGCACAGAAGCACATTTTCTAAAAAATTCCTTTCAATGGCGATATATAAACTAATGCTTTGTGACGATTGGAGAGAGGCACAAGAAGATGTGAAGATTCTGAAAGCTTATGATCACACTTGCCCTCTGGGAAAGAAAAGAACAGGAAAGCTTTCTTTACCTTGTTATTATTCCATACATGTTTATTTTATAAAGCCCTTGTTGAAATAGGAGCAAGATTCTGTGTGTGTTATGCCATTTTTCCTACAACAACCTTGGTCTAGGAATTTTATCTCCAACACTGGTTGACCATTGAACTGGCTGACAGAACAGTAAAACAACCAAGGGGTATTGCTGAAAACGTACTAGTAAGGATTGGCAAATTTATTTTCCCTATAGACTTTATCATCTTGGACATACCCGAGGATGACGATGTCCCTTTGATCCTCGGTCATTTTTATCTACTGCCCATTCCAAGATTGATGTTTACAAAAGAAAATTTACTCTAAGGGGTCGGGGAAGAAAAACTTGTTTTCAAAAGTATCAAGCCAGCCACTTGGCATAAATCAGGAGGGTTCTAGTTAAAATATCTTGATTAAAAAACTAGTTGTAGGAGAGGATTAAACGAGTCATTTGACCCAACTTCTGGACTTATACATTAAATTAAATGATTTGGACACGCCTCTAGAATACAAGACGAATCCAGATGTTGATTTTAAGCCAACTATTATCAATGAACCTGATAATATTAAAACCAGTTCTAAGTATTGTTATAAAATGAATTTTTCTTGAACGATTAGGTATAAAAATGTTAATACTGACTTCATCCCATCCTTGTCCATTAATTTAATTACCAAAAGCTTTTATTATTCTATAATTAAGGACAAGGACGATCATGAACGGAAGAGTCCAACCGAAGCTCTGACAGATATACTTGTTTTCGTTGGAAAATTTTCTATTCTTACAGGTTTTATCATCATTGACGATGAAGATATTACAACAGATGTTGCGCTCGATATGCCATTTTTTATGAAATACGTATCATGCCAAAAGATTATGAAGAAATTCGCTCACGGAGACAAGTGCGAGCGAAGGATGGAAAAATAAATGAAGAGATGAAAAAAAGTCAAACTTAACGACTAGCTAAAACAAAAGTGCTTCCCGGGAGATAACCCGGTCATTTTTAAATTGTTCGAACTATTTTTAATTGTTTGCACGAGTCTGTCTTCCCAGACACCCCATACGGCGTATCGAACCCCTCTGGATACGGCGTATGGATGTGTCTGGACGTTATTAGTTTGTAATTTAATTTCCAGTACTTTAAAATTTTAATTGTTTTTACAGGAACCATACGGTGTATCCTAGGGTTTGGGATACGGCGTATTGATCCCTGTACAGCAGTGTGTTTAATTGTTTTCATGTATTGTAACCATTGTATAACCGAGATAGGAATTGCACCTTTGTCTTCTAATCTTTTATGCAGGCCTTAAGGAAATCAACGATATGGTATACTCTAAAAAAGACGTGTGTTGAACTCGTACGAGCATTCTGAAGCCTCGTCAACACACTTGTGCTCAAAGAACTCAAATTGGAGAATCATCCCGAGCAACATATCAGGGGAGTTTGTCGTTCTAATTTTATTTCCCATTTTCTTTATTGTTTTATCTATACAACGAGGACGTTGTATAATCTAAGTGGGGGGGGGGGGGGGGATGGAGAATTAGAACGCCTACTTTGTTGGGAAAATAGATTGTAACAGACTTAATACTGGTAGTATAACAGTTAAGTCTGGTAGTAATAGTTAGGTCTGTTAGTATTAAGTTAATACTGGCAGTACTAAGTTAAGTCTGGTAGTACTAAGTTAGTACTGGTAGTCTTAGCAGTACTAAAGTTAGTACTGGTCATAGTTAGTTCTGTTTATAGTTAAGTCTGTTTATGAAACAGAATAGTAATAGTTATCTTAGAGATATCTTAGGAGATATCTTAGGAAAGGATATGTATTATCCTTTCACACGGTTGTAAAGCCCATTAGGGTTTCCTTGGTGTATAAGAGGAACCCTAAGGCACAATGTTATGTACAACAACGATTTGAGAAATATATAGAAGCATAGAGCTTTATAGTAAATTAGTATTGTTGTTTCTTCTTTACTCTTGTGTTAATGTTTCCGGCCATTAACACTTGATTTTCATCAGTTAGTGTCTTCTTTTAGTTAATTTGGATTTATCAAGTTGGTCTATCGGTCTTTACAAAGGCTAGTCAGATCCAAGACCATGGACCCATACAAAGTGGTTTAGAGCTTTAGGAAAAGACTTTGAGAAAGAAGAATCACTACAACCACAAACAACTCACTTCTACAATCCTTCACAAAATGTCTAACCCTGCTAATGATGATTTCTCACAACATCTTTAGTGATGGTGTAGGAATAAAATCATGAAGATGATCAAACAAGGTACTGCACCTGAAACCCCAACAACAATGATTCCCCAAACTACTGCTATCTCAAATATCAAACTCCCAATTCTGAAGAAGGAGGAGTATGATATATGGGCAATGGAGATGGAGCATTACCTTGAGTACATTGATAATGAAGTGTGGAAGGTAATTCAGAATGGTAACTCCAAGAAGAGAATTTCAGTTGGATATAGGTTGGTGTTGTTTTTCAGGACTTACTTCACTAGTTTCTGCTAGCAGAGATTCTAAGGTGAAAAGGAAAGGTAGGCTAAAAATATTTTGCTGATGGCCATTCCTAAAGAAACTTTGAGAGATTTCATGGAATGGATGATGCAAAAGAGATCTGGGAAGCCATCAGAACAAGGTTTGGTGGTAATGCTAATTCAAAGAAAATGCAAAAGGCTGTTTTTCAAACAACAGTTTGAAGCATTTAAGATATCCAATTCTGAAGGACTTGAAAAGGGATATGGACAGGGTTTAACAGTTTACTTTTCGCAATTGGAAGCTCATGGTGATGAAGTATCAAAGAAGATGCAAATATAAGTTTCTTAGGTCTTTCGCCTTCAGCGTGGTCTAATCTGCAAATATCTATGAGAACTAACCCTGAGATAGACCATTTATCAATTGCTGTTTTGTATTAATCCTTAGAGTGTTTTTGAGCCAAGAAATTCAAGGTGCTCTAAAACATCTTCACGGCTCAAAATGTTGCTTTTGTTTCACAAAGCAAAAGCACACTAATAAGGTCTAAGTCTGGTTTTTTCTAGTGCATACAGTTCTTGCACTCCTTTCTTCTTCAATAAAAATGTTCCTGAGAAAGGAAGTTCTTGCTGGCTTTTGCTTGATGAAGTAATCTTACTCCCTCTTTCGCCCAAACAACAGAGGATTTGGACTTATTCATGAAGATTTGGTGAAACAGATTGATGATGTAGATATCTGAAGAAATGGGACATCAATTGGCAAATAAGCAAATGGATTGCTATTCGAATGAAGAAGTTTTTAAGAAAACAGGATGGAGAGTCGAGTGAGATGGAAAAATCCCTGTTGGTTTTGACAAAAAGAAGCTTGAGTGTTTCAATGTCTACAAAACATGGTCACTTTGCCAGAGAATGTACAGCTAAGGGGTCATATGATGAAAGAAGAAGTAAAGGACTTCTTTTCAACATCAAGAAAGAAGCTGGGAAGCAAGAGGAAGAATTAGATGGGTTTGCTGACAATGGATGTGATTGTCATTGGGGAGAACATACTGAAGCAGAAAGAATCAAATCATTTGCACTTATGGACTATCACGCTCAAGCAATGAGGTATCTTTTGTGGTTCTAAAACTTGTAATGATTCATATGATTAAGCTTAAAAAACACTGTTTGCTGTACAAATGAATCAGTTAGGTGATCAAGGTAGCACAAATCTACTTGCTATAGTCTTAGCTGTTAAGAAACTAGAAGCTCACTTGTTACTTCTCAAAAACAGCAACTTTCTCTAAATGAAAAGCTTGATTTAAGTCTAATGATTAATACATGAAAAAGATGAAAAGCTTAAAACATATAGGGGAGAATAGGAATGAAAGCTGTAAATGAAAAGAACATTGCAAAAAACAGTAGATTCATGAACTATTCTTCAAGAATCTTTTGAGATTATAAATTTCTGGATGAGTTCAAATGGATAAACTGGGCTTAGGGTTTGAAATACATCTAGGTTGAGGTTAATAAGTTATGAGGAAGAAATGAACTTCTTTGTCTTTAAGCTGTTTCAAATGAGGATTCAATAGGATAAGCCTCTTTTTACAGTTGATTTTCAAAGACCAATAACTTTAAAGGAGCCCCACCCCTTTAAGTGGAGATCTATACTCCTCAACCACATGAGGAAAATGAAGATACTTTGTATGTTATATGGCAAGAAAGGTCCTCAAAAACCATGATTTTAGGGTGTCAGATGAAAATTATTCTGAGCATTCTACTTGTCAATCCAATGACAGTGAAGGATCTTGTGAAAATAACCTCTAAAGCACTCTTGAGACTGAAATAGAAAGTGTAAACTGAAACATAGTGAGATGTCTAAGTCAAGGTTAGAAGTAACAAAATGAGAAAGATGTACTGTTCCTCAAATCAACAGAAGTTTGCACCTTGTTGTGTCACACATAAAAACTCATAGGCGACCTTCAAAGATAAAGAAACACATCTAGTTTATTGAAGAGTTGGTATGATATGATGAACAAGAGCAACTAGGGGTTGGTTACTCTTTTACAAAGAAAAAATGTTTAGTTTGTGTGTCTCAATCACTTGATTAAAGATTGTGACTATTATAAAAAAGAAAATGGCTAGGAAAGCTGTGGCATAAGAGGGTTGTTCATACTGGTACTGGTAGTGACAAAACCAGTATGGACAAAATGCAAACAGGATTATAATCACTCTAATATTTTGTTCCTAGATCAGTACAACTTAATGCTTGTAGGCCAAAAGTTAATTCTGTTAGGCCTAATCTTAATACTGGTAGGACAAATATTAGTTCTGGTAGGTCTAAAGTTAATTATGTTAGTCCTAAAGTTAATTCTGTTAGTCCTAAAGTTAATTCTGTTGGCACAACCTCAAACAGTATGAGTCCCAAAAGACCACAGATGGATCAAATTAATCAAAGAAGGGATTTTTCAAAATCATATTCATCTGTAAGAAGACCTTTTGCAAAATCTACAGCACAAATGTCTCATACTAATGCTATAATGGGAAGTTAGGGATCTGATATTAAGACCTCAGCAAGTTATAATTGGAGGAATACTAGCAACTTCAATTTATAACAGAGGACCTACTTTTATTAGAAACTTGTGAATGAAAATGGTCCACATAGGCAGACCTAAGCTCTGCAAAGGCCTGGGTCCCTAGAGAAACCTAATCTCTCTTATTCATGTGCAGGTGAACATACACTGAAGAACATGTAGATGAGTTATATTTGGATAGTGGAGTGCTCAGGGCACATGACAGGTAAACAAGATCAATCGAGGATTTTGAAGAAATTCAATGGGAGGATCTGTTACCTTGGGAATGTGAGCAAAGGCGACCATCTATGGTAAAGGTTAGAATTAGAATTTAGAGTAGGCAATTTAGAGTTTGATTGTGTTGTCCTTTGTAAAAGATATTAGGGGGCATCTTTAACCTTTTTCTCACTTTAATTACTGGTAGTAGACGTTAATACTGATAGGCTTGATCATGATGATTCACTTATGCCAGAGCTCGAAATCTTTCACAAGCCTGAGACAGGAATTTTTGATGAGGCATCTTATGATGATGAAGGTGTGATAACTGACTTCAACAGTCTTCCAACAGAAATTGAAGTTAGTCCTACTCCTACACTTAGGATTCATAGTATTCACCCAAAAAGTCAAATACTTGGTGATCCTAAGTCAGCTGTGCAAACTAGGAGCAAAGTGCAGAACAAATCAGGAGCTCATGCTCTTCTCTGTCATACTCAAAAACAGCAAAGAAACAATCATAAAGATCAACAACATTGTTTGTTTGCATGCTTTCTATCTCAAGAGGAACCTAAAAAGATTGCTGAAGCTTTACAAGATGACAGTCTGGGTTTTAAGCTATGCAAGAAGAATTGTTACAATTCAAGCTACAACAATGTATGGGTTCTTGTTCATCTACCTCATGGAAATGAAGGTTATTGGCACCAATTAGGGTCTACAGAAACAAAAGAGATTGAAGAGGTGTGGTTGTGAGAAAACAAAGCGAGATTGGTGCCCAAGGGTACACACAGGAGATGGTATTGACTATGATAAGGTTTTTGCTCCTGTGGCTAGGGTTGAAGCCATAAGGTTATTTTTGGCCTTTGCCTCCTTTATTGGGTTCATAGTATACCAAATGGATGTAAAAAGTTTCTTTTATATGGCACTATAGTATGAAGAGGTTTATGTCTCACACCTCCTGTTTTGTTATCCTAATCATCTATAAACTTTGTTTATAAGGTGGTCAAAGCTTTGTAAGGATGGCACCAAGGCCCTAGTGCTTGGGTTTGCTCTTTGTCAACATTCCTTAGAGAAGCTATGGATACAAAGAGGGGCTCCATTGACAAGACTTTATTCATTAGAGGAACAAAAAGGATTTATGTTGGTTCAGTGTTTGTTGATGATATTCATTTTTGGGTCTACTAAACTAGTCTTGGTGTGGTTGGTTTGAAGCCTTTGTATGCAAAGCAGGTTTCAAATGATGTCCATGGGTGTTGAATTACATTCTTCTTAGGTCTCAAGTCAAGCTGAAACTAGGGAGGATCTTTATTATCTCAAGACATGATGTTGCTTGAGATACTCAAGAAATTTGATCTTGTGAGTGTGAAAGTGCAATCACTACTATGGAGTCCAAATTGACTTTGACAAAGATGAGGAAGCTTTGATGTAGATGTTTACACTTGTACCAGTATCTATGATAGGTTCCCTCATGTACTTTATACTGCTTATAGACCTCGATTATTTGTATGAGTATGTGTTTGTTCTCGTTTTCAGGTTACTCCAAAGATTTATCTCAATGTGTCAAGAGAATCTCTTTAAGTATTCTCAAGGGCAACCAATCTTGGGGAGTTATGGTTTATCCTAGGAAATCACCTTTGGATTTGAAGCATTCTTCTGATAGTGACTATGGTGGATCAAACCTATGACAGGAAAATTTCCACAATAGGTGGTTAGTCAATTTCTTGGACAAAGACTTATCTCAATGGCAATGTAAGAAAACAGGAAATTGTAGCCACTTCAAACAAACTGAAGTGAATATGTTAGCTGCTGCAAATTGCTGTGGACAAGTATCTGTGGGTTCAAAAAGTACATTTGCTGGGACATGTTTCCAAGTCATGAAATACCAAAATCCACTATTGATAATGAAAGCACAATTGCATTGTGAAGAACCCTGTCTATTCTTTTCTAAGACAAAGCACATCGAGATTCGTCACCACTTCATAAGAGATTGTTATGAGAAGAAGCTCATAAGTGTGGAGAAGATCCACACAGACTTAAATGTCGCTGACTTGTTGACCAAACCATTTGATGGACCACGGTTTAATTACTTGGTGGTTAGCATTGGAATGATCAACCCATAGCAACATTTAAGGGGAGGCTTAGTTGTATAGTTTGTTAATTCTGGTAGCTAAGTAGAGTTAATTCGGGTAGTTAGTTAATTTTAATCCTGGTAGTTATGTCTTATTAATACTGGTAGTTAAGTAGAGATTAATACGGGTAGTTAGTTTTTATTAATTCTGTTTATACAATTTTTGCAATATGTTTTTCTTTGTTTTAGACTACTTTTGCAGGCATAGCATGGATGAAAGGGAGGGCATGTGCCAAGGTTTTTAACCTTTGGACCATTTTTCATACATACTTAATTCTGGTTGATAAAGAGTAATTCGGGTCTTGCTCTTAATTAAATTATGTTTGACCAAACTTAAGTTGTAGGTAAATTGTTAATACTGTAGGTCATTGTTAATGTTGGTTTGCGAGAAAATTGAATTTTTCTGTTTTTATCATGTTTAAGATGTATCGTTAGAGATTTTTACGGCGCACTAGTCGTACAACCGAGAGTAGGCTATAGATAGATTTAGTGTTTGATTTCTCTTTCATACCTTTTACTTTTTTTTATTGCTATCTCCTTTTCTTATCGCAAAAAGTAAAAAATTCTTTATAACGAAAATAGTCAAAAAGGGGGGAGTTTATGGTTTATGGTACAAGCATCTACAATCTCAATTGCATCACAACCCAAGTACTTATAAAGTTGTCAAATGGCTCATTTGAAATATTGGTAAAAAAAAACAAAATAAAAAACACATCAAAGTGGGGGTTTCTGCGCAAGCCTGACGTGAGGTGTGGGTTTGCTAGAGATAGTGGAATTTTCTTCGATTGTCTAACCTCAGGTATGCCTTAAAACACTTAATCACAACTATCTACGGACTTCTCTTGTAAAACAATTTTGCAGTGTTGCTCATCGCAATACTAGAGCTATGCGGTCTCTAGAAATTAAATGCAAACCATTCGATACCATAAGGTACACAATCTCTGAGGTGTCACTTAGAGATTTCACTTCAATTAGAGACGCTCAGGGGTATTACAATGTTGCCAAATGAGGAACTTTTGAGGGTATGGGGCACAATAAGGGTATCCCTGTGGAACCTTTACCCTTTTTGGTAAAAGTTTTTTCACACCCAAATGGAGATACTTAGTCACACCTATTCTTTTGCACTGCATATGCTCTAAAAGTGGGGGATGGGATCAATTTGGTGGCAATATTGCTATGCTTTGATCTGTCTCGCCATGGTAGTGTTATATAATTTTTCAAGCTTATTTTTGATGGTATGGTGGCAATTTGCCAGAGCAAGAAATAAGGTTTTTTGGTTGTATCCCGTGTTTCTGCAAATGATTTTGAATATTCAAACGGAAAACAAACACCTTTATCTGGCTGTGAACCTGACCAAAAAGATCTTTGGGAATATGAAAAGGGGTTTTCGAGGGGCACCAAGACCTTTATTGCCTGCTATGTTATTTGTTGCTACTACTAACCCAAATGCAGGTCAAGAACATCATGATGTGCCTCAATCTCAACCATCATCATCCACACTTCCAGTACCATCTACATCATCACCTCCAGTACAATCTCCACCACCAATCCCTGCATCCATACCTACACCTACACCTATACCTGAAACTGAACCTGAACCATTTGAGCACACCTTTGAGGAGCCATCTCCTGTCCACCAACACTTCTCACCCCCACAAGAACAGGCCCAAGGACAAATGCCTGTGGATGATTTACTTCGAGTAGTTCCTCAGTTGATATCAAGAATTGACAGCCTGGAAACGGATCTCAAACAAACCAAGCTGACAATGGGGAATGCAATTGTGAAGTTAGTCAAGAAGGTGAAGAAGCTGGAAGGGATTTTGAAAAGAAGGAATGTGGTTTTGTCAGATTCTGAAGAGGAAGAACCTGAGGCTCAGGGGAGGAAAAGTCAAGATGATCCTCTAGATTCTTTGGTACAAGGACTGGTTACTCCTTCTACAACAAAAGTAAATGCTTCAGGGGAGGAACAAGTGGAAGACATAAGTCCTAATACTCTTGAAGCAGCCAAAACCCTCTCCAGAGTTGCCTCTCTAAAGCCAAAGTCCATTGATAAGGGAAGGAGATATAAGAGAAGAAAAGAGACTAAGGGAAAGAAGGTAGTCTCAAGCTTGGTTTTTCAAGAAGAAGTTGATGCTGGTGCTAAACAAGTTAATACTGCTGAAGGAGTTAATACTGGCAGTATTAAACTTAGTACTATTAGTGAACAAGTTAGTACTGGCAGTACTAAAATATCTATTCCTTCACCTGAAGAAGGCCAAAGAGAAGGAAAAGCTCCTATGATCAGTGAAGAAACTCCTAAGAAGTCAAAGGAACAAATTTTACAAGAGGAAGCTAGCCTTGCTGAAGCAATCAGATTGGATTCTTTACAGAAAGAAGAGGAGGCTAAACAAATACACTTGGATTCACTCTTAGCTCAAAGAATTGCAGAAGAAGAAGAATTGAATGAGCAACAAAAGAAAAGAAGAGCTCAAGTTCAATTTGAAGCTCAGCATTACACAGATGAAGATTGGGATTTAATTAGAGCAAAGATTGAAGCTAATGCAGAGTTGTCAAAAAGTATGCTAGGAAGTGACTTACAAGGAGAAGATTTTGCAAAGAAGATGGTTGATTTAGTAAATCAAAGGAAGAAATATTTTGCAGAGGAAAGAGCAAGAGCTAAAAGAAATAAGCCCATGACCCAATCACAGCTGAAGACTTATATGATGAATTACTTGAAGAATCAGGGGACATGGAAGTTATCTCAGCTGAAGAATTTGAGTTTTGAAGAAGTTAAGGAAGAATTTGATAAGCTAGTGAAACAGGTTGAATCTTTTGCACCAATAAACTTTGAAGCCACTAAAGCTAGTTTGAAAAGATTTGGTGAAGAGCTCCAGACAAAGACTACAAAAAGACTGAAAGATGATGAAGCAAAGGATGCTGAGCCAGCCAAGAAGTCTGGAAAGAGGAGAAAACAAATGGCAAGAAAAGGATTGCATACAGACCTTGATAAGGATGATTCTGAAGGTTCAGATGAAGTTAGTGAACAAGATGATTCTGTCTCAGGTACTAAAATTCCAATTAATCCTGTTCCTGTAGCTATGAAATCACCTAGTATAGCTACCTATAAGATCATCAAGCAAGGAGAAAAAGGAGTGTACCAAATAGTTAGGGAAGATGGAACTGATATAGTGTACATTAATTTTGGTGCTATGCTGAAGGATATATCTAGAGATGATCTTACTGAGTTATATAGGATTGTAATGAATAGATATGGGATGGATGGACCAGAGGATGAGCTAGAGAAGGTATTTTGGAAGTATTTAAAGAATATGTTTGAAGAACCTCTTAGTACAGATCCTATTTGGAGTTTGTTATGGACAGCAAAAGATCAATAAGTTAAAGATATTATAGTCTTGAAATGTAACATTGTTTGAACTTAGAGTCAATGGATATTTATATGTTGTCTGAAAGAAAATATCCTTTATCTGCTGAGGTATGTCAAACTATGCTGAAGATGAAGCTTCTAGATGGAAAGATGAATGAGGATTGCTATAAAATGTTGAAAATAATAGAAAAGCAAGCTGGTATTAGGAAGTAGTGAAGTCTAAAGAGTTAGAAGTCTAGGATAGAGATGAGAAGGATAACACTTGGTGGAGGTGCTAAGCACTAAAAATACAACACACACAAAATGGTTATCAGTTTACCATGTCCTAATCAACATAAGAACTGGCTATCCAGAGCAAACGCTTTTGTAAAGGACTACGAAATATCGTTTCTACGGTTTGACAACTTGCAATAAGGTTGTTATGTTTTCACTCACCATAAACTGTCTAAAGTGAAGAGTTTGGCTAGCCACAAGTTTTTATGGCTTGTGGAAAAGGCTGTGGAAAAACCATAACTAGTCTATAAGATTATGGCTTATGGTAAAGACAAATTGCAATCCATATTAGATGGTTGAACACTTTAAACCAAAAAGTGGAGTGGTATATCAACTCACCAAGTTCATGTACAAAGAGTTTGAATTGTAATCAATCCACCATAGAAATTTACCTTTTTAGTGCCCAAAAGGATTTGACAAGCCCTAAGCAAACGCTACAGGGTAAAGGCATATCAAATCCGTTTATGGCTGTAATGGTTTGCCAAAAATCATATGGTATTCAACTCACCAATGTTTCATGTACTGAGAGTTGAAATGGTTTTTAGTCGACCATGGACATACACCTTTCTGGTGGCCAAAGGACTGACTACTCCAGAGTGAATGGCTAACTGGTAAAGAGACATCAAATCCATTTAAAAAATTTTCAATGAATTCACCCTCTCACAAGAGAGTTAACACACCTGGAAGTGATGAGAATAGACTGAAACTCTATGATTTGATGTACAAAATTGTCAATGTTGCTGATATGATGGAGTGTTAAAGAGCTTTGAAGAATAGTTGCTGCAAAGATAAAAAGAGAAGACTTGAAGTGTTGTAGATCAAGAACAACTTGAAGAATTCTATTTACAACATCCTCAGAAAGCTTAAAGTATTATAAAGTAAAGATCAAGAATGTTTTGAAGGAACAGAAGTTCACGAAGTGAAGAACAAGTTTTAGGGAGTGAATGTGGTTGGGAAAATAGATTGTAGAACGGGCTTATACTGGAGTAATAACAGTTAAGTCTGATAGTAATAGTTAGTTCTGTTAGTATTAAGTTAATACTGGCAGTACTAAGTTAAGTCTGGCAGTACTAAGTTAGTACTGGTAGAGTAGCAGTACTAGAGTTAGTACTGGTCATAGTTAATTCTGTTTATAGTTAAGTCTGTTTGTGTAACAGAATAGTAATAGTTATCTTAGAGATATCTTAGGAGATATCTTAGGAAAGGATATGTATTATCCTTTGACGTTTGTAAAAGCCCATTAGGGTTTCCTTTGTGTATAAGAGGAACCCTAAGGCACAATGTTACACGTACGTTTTGAGAAATATCAATAGAAGCATAGAGCTTTATAGCAAATTAGTATTATCGTTTCTTCTTTATTCTTGTGTTAAGATTCCGCATTAACACTTGATATTCATAGTCAGTGTCTCTCATATAGTTGATTTGGATTTATCCAAGTTATCTATCGTCTTACAAAGGCTAGTCAGATCCTAAACCTAGGACCTTCACGGATGAACAAGCATATTCTAGTGGTGATGAGGTAGGACGTGATCATATTCCTACAGTCAACTTGAGGCAGAGTTATGGAATCCTCTCACTGGAAGACAGAACCGGCCACTCCGAACCTCGCCTTGGACTATTCCATCATCGATCCTGACTATGCCAACAAACAACTAGGACTCTGCTCTAAAGTCGACATATGCACCTCCACAGGAGAACTCTCTACTTGCTCAAAACCGTATAAGGCGATATTTATAGATTGGTACTGCAAACGACAAGGAATCACTCACCTGACACTACAAGACCTGAAGGCCCAGCATTCAAAATTGTTAAAGTGTTTCATCCTGACATGATTCATCTCCAATTCCAAATGGAAGTGCCACAAACTTCTCACCGATCAAGTGGATGACACAATCCTCAGGTACAACGTCAGCAAGCCACTTCCACTGGGTGGTGAACCAGGCCATGTAACCATTCAACCAGACTTTCTTCCTTCAACAAAGACCATGTAGTATCTACAATATGGTCGCAAGGTTGCAGACCGCCTTGTCGATCCTCGAAGATGAAGCGGCATATTAATCCTTATGTCGCTTTGAGCAACTGGTCCTGATCATTTCTGGATTTGAAGCGGAGTGCGAAGTATGACATCGCAGCTATGTAGTATCTCTCACTGGTGGTTTCAAGACAATAATTCAAACATTGACCGATTCTCCATTTATCTGAAGGAGACCGCCGAAGCAGTAAGGACATCATATGCGTATCTATGTGTTCGTCCGAATCGAAGTCTTTCTCATGTATGGGGTACAATTACATGAAGAAGATACATCCTTCGTCGAGCTGATCTCAAAGAATATGTCCATCGCGGAAAGGATTTCAAATAATGAACCTAGTGACTTTGAAGATCTGTACGTCGTTAAATCTTCAAGGTCACTTGAACCACTTCTCCTGATGACAAAAAGGATCTCACATACTGCGATCACCTCTGGACAAGAAACCTGGTATCCGAGCAACGCGTAGAAGAACTTTCAGCTTGGATTGAGAGTTACCAGACTCAAGTTATAACCTCACCAAACCTCTGATGGATGCCACCGAATTGATTAAAGCATGACTACACATTCAAAAGACTCTCCAAGGGCAGTTACATTTAGAGACAAGATACAGGTGCAGATGATTTTGAGGTTCAATGAGATGCACAAGTTCAGTGATGGTACTCTACAACAGATCGATGAAGCGTTGGACTACCGAGTCAAAGAGTTCAGAGTCAACAAGATAAATCCAAGGATGAATACAAGATTTTGGACGAAGAAAGACGTTGTCTGAAGCAAGGAGTTCATGTTTGCTATCCAGAAACGGCTAAAGACACGACGTATCTTCCGGAATCTGGAGAGCTTTGTTGGTGGATGGATTCGAGAAGGCGACTACCGGTTACTGAAGAGAACCGAATGAGGGGTAGTATATCTTATATGTTGTTGTAATAAGTACCTTATTATGTAGTGACTAAAACTGTAACTTAGGCTTGTATATTAAGTAACTATATGTTTCATATTCGGATTATATAAAAACCTAGACACACTTCTCCCAAATTTTCCTAACTTAAATCAATTGCGACCTAAAATCTCATCGATTTAAAATTTGTTGCTCGGGGAGAAAATGTGATTTAATTATGAAAATATAAATATAAAATGTGATCTTTTAAACTCAAGTGTAGCTGCCTACAATTGCTAAACCTTTTCGAATATTGATGCACATATTAAGGGGGAGCGAATGGTATATGATGGCTATCGTAGAAATACCTAAGACTGACCCTGTAATCAACTTATCTGGAGTTATAAGGATGGTAAGGGTAGGTACTCGCTCCCACGATCCCAGAACCGGAGGGATCTACCCAGGGACAACTCACTAGTTAGTGTAGAAGTCCTTAGGTATGATTACAAAAGGAGTTATGTGAGAATAAGGGAATAGTGCGGACTGAGATAGAGCTAGTACTGGAATAAACCCAACAAGGTTCTAGTAATGAAGTCTCGGTAAGCACTGAAGGGGTTGAAGAATGAAAAAGAAATGTTAAGATAAAGGGTGAAAAGAAAGCAGCCCTCCTTAAACATTAGGCAGAAACCGGGTCAATACATATGCTGTCAGAATCACATGGTTGATTGCTGACATTGAAGACAAGTATCATGGACCCAGTGATACGCTGCACAACCCTCCTTAGCTACTCAAGATCCCTCAAAGGATTCTTGTTTCATTTCTCACGGAGATTAATACAATTCTATCGTCTCTCTCACTCCGAGTTAGATGATATTGAAAAGGTGGCAGTCTGCTCCAGCCTCCGACTACTAAAAACCAAAAATGCACTATTGAGTCTAGAGCCTTGAGATCATCCAAAAGTCTCGTTAGGACACTTATCCATAATGTGCTTGTTTCTCACACACTGTGACAACAAGTAAAGATTTTAAGAGTCCTTCGCATTATCCTCGTGGTATTGCCAGAACATCCGAGTGATACGAAAGTACTCACAATGAAGATGGAAATCCTTCTAGAGCCAACGTCAAACAAGCTCTTGGTAGGTGACATGTGAGATCCACTATGGATTAAACTTGTGACAAATGGAAAGCAACGATGGTGCGATTCCTTGTGAATCAAACTTGTTCCAGGTTGTGAATTGACGGATCGTTTTGGAAAACCTTTCGATGTGCTCAACAACTGATTTTCGAGCACATTGACTGTGTATATCTTTCAAAACAAATGTATTTCTGATAAAATTTGATTTTGTGCTATAAAACACTATCGATGTGTCACAAAAAAATACTTTCTCAAGTAACACGTCGATTGATTTTCAAATCAATTTTTTATCTTTAATCGGTAAGATAGTAACTAACCGATTCACTCTTATCGTGTTGTCTGCTTTGAGACGTTCCGATACAGAGAACAGGCAAGTATGGAGATTTTGATGGTTACACATCAGATGATCTGATACTTATACTGGAAATCCTGTCAAGGAGATTCTTCTTAAGATGAATCTACCTGATCACAGGTCGGTCCTCACGGATCCGGAGGTTAATCCAACCATACTCGGGCGAATGACAAAGCCAAATTCGTCCACACACTTTATTGCTAACTGTTTTATTACAGGATCAAGTTATGGGAGATGGAGACACCTCGTTCTAGTGAAGTCAATTCACCACCCAATGCTTTACAACGGTTTAATGCTTCAAAGAAAAGACATCATGACAACTGAATGACCTACATCACACTTCCGCAACTCTGAGAAGTAGTATCATGATAAAAAAGTTTGAGCATGCGGTCCGAAGGTCACAAAATCACATGAAGACAATGTTACTTTACAAGGATGATCCAAAGATTAAAGATGAAAGATGATCTTAAAGAAAGCTCAAAGATCGCACAAGCCTAAAAGACAAGTCTCAAAGTTCACTACATAATGTACAAAAACATCAAAGATTGAAGAATCAAAGACTTCGAGCTACAGACAGAAGGTCAATGAAGTAGAATGCTAGAATTCAGAATGTATTTTCTGGGGTGACCTCCCTTAGGGGGAGATTGTTAGGATTATAAAAAAGACTCGGTCACCCCCGTGTATCTTTAGTATAGCATAGCTCCGTAGTTATAAGAATCACTGTATAAAAACCCTTCCCGCCCCATAGGAAGGGTTGGTTGTTCTTAACATGCCACCACATACTCGTGCACTTTTCTCTCTAGAAAAAACATCCCTTTCACTCTCTAAGATAATTAGCAACCCATCATCTATTGCTTTGTGTTATGATATCATGTAAACTACAAAGGCGATTAATGGGAAATATAGAAACATCCGTACTGACAAGTACGAACAAGGAAAGGTAAAATGAGAGTGAGATATCCAAAACGAATAATCGAAAAATGAACATCCACAAAAATCATAAATAGACTAATAAAAGGGTCCAGATAAGTCAAGATGTTAGATATAAGGGAAACTTACTGACAACGTAACTATTTATAATACAACCGCATATAATACGACGTCTTACACTACCATCTAACAAGCAAACACCGATCAATGCAATCATGGTCATAAGTCTACGTGTGTGATGCCTTTATAATTATGTTGGCCACCCATAATTATAATTGCATCCTTTCACATTTGTACTTACTTCCAAGACTACACATCTCAATGATAATGCACAAACATATACCTATACCACATAGCCAAGCTTATACGACCCAAATATAACACAAACACGATGTTCCATCAAAGTAGTATTATTTATAAAATTCAAAAGGACATAAAGAAAACGAAAATCTCATAATGCCCCAAAATATAAAGTATCCGAAAGAAATCATCGGTAATAACAATGTGTCAAGGTAAAAGATGGGATAAGCTTATGTTAGGCCTCGTATAGGTTTGACTTTGCTTTTGCAAGAGTCGCCCGACTCCGTGGGTCCAGGCCTGCTACAAGCATCCGATAGGATATCTAAGTCGGCCTCCTCCTTTGACTCCTCTAACTACCCATCCTTCTTCGGTTCCTCGAGAGGCTCCTCCTCAATTGGCTCCTATGTCCAGGATCTTGTGATATGAGTAGCCGTAGTCGAGATAAAAACATAGAGAAAAAAAAAAGGAAAAATACAAAAACCCATACACCACATAGATCCTATACACCAACTATTATGAAGACTCCCTTTTTAGGATTAGTCCTAGGTCAAACCATCTACTTCTCTATAACCAATGGCTCTGATACCAATATATCACACCTCGCCAAGGCAAAAATGCGAGGTGTAACATGATAGGCATCATCACAACACATTGATGTCAACAATAAAGAATAACTAGAATGCAATTTAATTTAAAACCAAAGTGTTATGATGACACCTAACACAAGAGGAGTTTTATATTGAGGTTAATCGCAACACCACAATACATAGACATAAACAATCTCCAAAGATAACATCATCGAAATACAAAGTATTTTAAAGTTACGAAAGATTGGAAACGAAGACTCTTGAAAGAAGGACTCTATATACAAGATCCTAAGGTCTCGCTAGCCATGCATCTAAACTTCCTTAACTCCACTAGGCTCACCTGAAAATGAGACTTTAAAACGTCAACATAATGTTGGTGAGATTCATAGGTTTGACACAAAAACTTACTTTCGCTGCGAATCATAACCATTAGGACGTACAAGATTATTATACACAAATGCAAGTAAGTAAATCATCACACAACATGGGGTAGGCGTACCCCTCCGATTTAACAATTCACACAGCATGGGATAGGCGTACCCCTTCGATCCAACAATGCAACCAATATGAGGTAGGCGTACCTCTCCGATCCAACAATGCAACCAATATGAGGTAGGCGTACCTCTCCGATCCAACAATGCAACCAATATGAGGTAGGCGTACCTCTCTGATCCAACAATGCATACACATAAGCCATATAATATCAAGTAATGTCCAAAACCAAGTAAAACAATTATTCACAGCAATTAAAACATTTCAAAACCATTTAGTATCATTTTCACCCCAAGAAAACATAGAAAAGGGGCTATGAATACTCACCTCGCTAGTATATGGAATGAAGTGCACAAATAGCCGAGCAACTACTCCTAGCCAATCTCGATGTTAACAAAGTCCAAACTTATTTTCCACTCACATCATCTATAATAATTGATCAACTACTATTTATACTCATTTTAATTATATAATATATTTTAGATGTTAATGGTGTATTATTTATAATATGTTATCCATGTTAAAATACACTTTTAAATGATTAGATTGGTCATAACATTTGAGACGTACATCTTATAAATAATTACGTGAAAAATGAAATAAAGAGACTACAATTTCGACTAACTATGAAGAGCCTAAAAATAGACAATGGGCCAAGAGTGTAACTTTTTGTATTGTTATTAAATCTTTTATGTTAGTAAACAATAAGTAGATGGGGTTTTAGA
The DNA here is from genome assembly GCA_026074375.1 of Tanacetum coccineum. Lineage (NCBI taxonomy): Eukaryota > Viridiplantae > Streptophyta > Magnoliopsida > Asterales > Asteraceae > Tanacetum > Tanacetum coccineum. The sequence goes on along the minus strand of BQNB010046909.1, from coordinate 15,991 downwards.
ATTAGGACTCAACATTATACGTCGGGTCGATTCCGAATATATGACATCAATCTTATACTATACCAAGAGAAGTATGATTTCCTGCACAATCAATATAAACGAAAGTCCTTAGAAAAACCGTGGGATGACCCCACGTTAGACTCGGAGTGAAAGTTAATAAACATGTAGAAGAGAAAGTATGTGTCTGTAGAGTGAGAAAATCGTACTGTTCATTGTGTCAAAAGGTCCCTTTTTATAAGCTAAATGAAATATTAGGGTTTCATAATATTTCGTTTGTTTAGTTAGTGGCCAGAGTGGGTCCCTTGTCGGGCAAGGTTGCATAATAACCGTGTGTACGGACGCGTGTGCTTTCCGTGGACGGACAGTATCCTATAGTTAGTCCGCATCCTTTTTTGCTTGATGTCTGGGCCTTGACCAATGCAAGAAATGGGTTTTTAATATTCGAGCCCATGACTGCTAAGTTGGGCCCAGAAGCCCAAGTGATAGTGTGGCCCAAGCCCGGAGGCTTGGTATGCCTACTATACGTCATCAGTGTCCCCCCAGTCTAGTATGATATTGCCTGCGGACCATTTCCTGCGTGCGGTGATCAGTGCTAGACTTTGGTTTTATTGCTAATGGTTTGCCGCATTCCATGATCACGTATCTTTACCGCGAAGCTTCCTCATCAAGTTAGTGACGTTTAGGTGACGTGGACCGATGTTGTCCTTTATTTCCTACGATGTGGCGTATTATAGCTTATTTAACTGTTTCCTAGGCGAAATTCCTCGTTGATCATATAAGTGGTTCCACATGGCATCATCTGGCTGTGGGTTAGTTATAAATACACCATGGGTATAAACTTCCCCCTCTCATTTTTACTGTTTTTTCTTTTTCACCACCTTAACTTTCCACATTGTTGAGTTATTTCAAGCTTTCATCTTTTACACACGCCGCACTTTTTATTCCTTCTTTTTTTAGGGTTCTTCGAACTTCAGGTTTGCACTTCTCCTCATCTAATCTCCTAAATGGCTAACTTTGCAACTAAACATTCTATTATGACCCAAGAAATGGTAGATAGCTTTTGTAATAGCTTTTATATTCTGGTTGAGGTTCATCCCACTGCTTTAAGGCGTGGTAAAACCATTTCTGAGTTCCCAGCCGGTAAAGTAGGCGTATATACTAGGATCTTTAATCTTTGATGTTTGTGGTTATAGGATTCCATTTACAAAGGTTTTTATGGCCGTTCTCAAATACTTCCGTGTGCATATTTCCCAACTGTCACCTTTTGGTGCGGCCTGGGTATCTCACTTTGAGGTTCTGATGCGCGTGCTCGACCTTGCGCCGTCTGTGGCCTTGTTCCACGCCTTCTACACCCATTCGTATAGTGACGGGTTGTTTTCGTTTGCTAAGCGTTCCACCTTGGCTCCGACTTGCTTTTCAAAACCTCTGGATTCTATTAAGAATTAGGCTGGCCATTTTTTTTGGGTTGACTCTCGCGTGTTCCCCATTTCTGTTCCTTTATACACGAGAGGTAGCTTAGAGAAAGATCCGGCTCCCCATCTTACTACTCGTCAAGAGCAAGCCGTCAAACTTCTTGAAAGCCATAAGGCTCCTTTTCGCCGGTATTCGGAGTGCTTCTTATGCCTTGTGGTTTGAGCCCAGATTAACCCTTTTGATGAAAATTTCAATCCGGCTTTTTGAGTATCCTAATGGACGGGTGGTGTTATTTCCCCTTTACTTTGTCCCTTTTGCGTTAGAAACCTGATCACTTAACTGGTTGTTTTGCAGAGATGGTTAATGGACTTTATGAAGACCGCCGACCCCTGGAAGTCCTAGCCTAGAAGTTCAGAAGGGTGCTGATCATGTGAAGATTTCTGAGAAGTACCAAGCACTGCTTTCATGCCTCTGTGCCTCGTCGCCCCTGGTGTAGAAGTTATTGGTTTGCGGTGCGAGTTCTCTACGCTCAAGTGTATGAAAAGGCGGGAAGATGTTGCTGCTGATGATGCATACATAGAGTTGGTGGATCCGGGAGAGGATACGGTTGTAGCAAGACGTAGTGAGGAGGAGGTTGTTACGGAGCAACCCAAAAAGATTAAGAAGAAAAGACTGATAAAGCAGAGCGACGTTCTCCCTGCTAAAAAGTTGAGGACGGACCACCCTTCCCTTGCTTCCGGTACCGGAGGTAAAACCCTTGCCTGGTTCGGAGCAATTATGCCGACATATCTCATTAGTTGGCCCCCGAGAACATCTGCTACTCGTCTATATATGCCCCTCCTTCTTAAGAAAGTGAAAGTGTGTGGATTTACTACCCAAGCGAGCCTTCAGAATCCGTACTACTTGGGAGGTAATGTAACGCATCCCTTAAGTACTTTTTGAATCTCCGCACCTTTTCCTAATCGTTGATTTTTTGTTTATCTTTACAGCTCTAGCACTTTGAATGCTCCGGTAGATACTGCCGCCACCACATCCTCCACCAAGGCCAAGCTCGCCGCGGATGTTAATCTGGATCTGGCTGATCCTTCCCAGCTTGAGGAGTCGAAAGGGTCTGATGATTCTTTCTATGAGCTTTCTACCTTTGACCCTTCCGAGGCGAAGCGTTGGTATGTTCCTAGGTGGAACATTACCAATGATTCGTTGTTGGACGATGGCTTTTCATGCCGTACCTTGGTGGACTGCGTTGCTCCCCCTGCCTTCTTCTCTTCTCTCCTTTCCATGGACTGTGACCAATTATATACGGAGTTTAATGTAGGGGCAGCACGGCAAATATGCCTTGGGTCAGAGGTGAGGTCCCGTGCAGAGCATGAGTTGGATCTTAAAGAAAAACTCAATGCAAAGTATGCTGCACGTGGTAAGTTGTTGGAGGAGAAAGACTCGGAGATCCTCAGGTTGAAGTCTCAGTTGGCAGAGAAGGAGTCTGAAGCCGCGAAGGTTGTCCGCCTTTGTGACCAAGTTTCTTCACTATCCGAGGAGAAGTCTGCTTTAACTACGGAGGTGTCAGCTCTCAAGGTCACCATTACTCAGAAGGGGACATGTCATCTACCCTACTAATGACACCCGTGCCACTCATCTTGATTCCGCTCTGAATGATGCCCAGGAGCCTGTACCGAGGCCAGGACTAAGATTTACTTCATTGGCGTCAGAGCAAGATAGGCTTGTCGTCTAAGGGTATGCCCGCACCATGTTATTCCGCATGTATATATAATTTCTATATATTAAATATATATATATATAAATTTATATATATATAAATATAAATATAATATATATAATATATATATATATATAATTACAAGTGTACTTGCTTTGCATTCTCTCTGCGTGCGGTTTTATGAAATTCAAGGTAGAAAATGAGTTCAGCAGGAAGACATGCTCAGAGCAGTACAACGTGTGGTCGAGCTTTAGGCACACGTGAGGATGTCTTCGACCGTCTGGAATGGGAATTTAATCCCACCTACTTGACTCTTTGGCCGGAAGTAGGGGGCTACTGACCCATGGAATACAACTTCTATCCTTAAATTGCGTTGAAATCTTCCGAGTAAATAGGGAATTCTCTGGGTCACGCCTTGGGCTGAGCTGTGGACTTTGGTATCCGGAAAGGCTTGGAAGCTGTCCATTAGCATGGGGTCGCCTGGGATAGATCTTCCCATTGGTTGATGCTTTACAACCCAGAGGCTGCTGAGCAAGTTATTATTACGCGTAAGGCTCGATGAAGACGCACGCTTCCCCTTGGGAGATTTGCGAAGCCCAAGAAGGAAGCCGAATGTATGAGGTTTTGGATTGTTTTTTTGGCTAGGACGGACCTCTTGCTGGTACTTTTCCCGCGAAGCTTCTTAATTTACACTCATAGCATTTTTGAGCAGCTTTCGGTTCCCATTCATCATGCTGGTGATAAAACGGCCGTCGGGGAGACCTCCCTATCCTTATGCTTTGAAAATGACCAGCTCGTGCTGAGGAGCCAAGAAGCCTGTCCGCACTTCATATCCAACTAATGGAAGGAGAATAGTTTCCGCACCTCTGTCTCCAAGACTTGGGTGGGTGAAGCTAATACTTCCGCAGCCCCTCTTTCTGTTGAGGACTATACTGAAGAAGACACGGATGAGGCCTTGGGGAGTGTTGTTGCCGTCCCCAAGCTTGAGTGTTGTCATTTTTAGTTTTATCTTCATGCCATGACCGTATGTGGTCTGCTGTGGTGGCTAGTTGCATTCTGAACACTTAGATTTTTTCTTTTTGTTATGCCGTGGCCGTGTGTGGCTATTTCTGTTTGCGGCCTGTATGTAATATGAATATTTGCTTTTTTACCGCGGTCGTGTGTTGGCCCTTTTGTGTTGCGGTTCCTAGTCTTATCCATCTTAGACATGTTTTTTCAAAGTGGAGCTGGTGCTCGTCTTTATAACGATGAAGTTTTACACAGGTTATATAGATGAGGTTGCTACCTTTTTATTAATACTTGTTTTACGTTCAAAATAATAGTCTTGTACTATTTTGTGGGTTATTCGCCCGAAGTCAGTTTTTGCAATACCTCTTACACACCTTATATAATACGGAATAATGTAATAGCGGAGCGTGCTCCTTTGCGTCGCTTCTAACATTGACATATCTTTGCAAACGCGAAAATAATTATTAGACTTAAAACTTTGAGGGTAGCTAATCCGCCCACTTTTCATTAATATTCAAAAAACATACAAGATAAAGTAAGAAATCAAAATATTTCCACTCCGGAGCAACAAACGTGTCCGGGGCGAGTGTTATTAACACTTCATGGTATAATAAACATTTCTTAATTACAAAAGTTCCCATTTCTCTGAAAGTTCATTTCCTTTGTGATCCTTGAGCTTGTAGGCTGCCCTTTCCTAATGACACTGTAACATCATATGGTCCTGCCCATTTAGGGCCAATTATCCTCCTCCTTGGGCGTGGCATGCATACATTGCAATGGTAGACCATGTCCCCCGGCCTGAAGCTTGTGCTTTGGACTTTAGAGTTGTAGTATTTTTCCATTTTAGTTTACTTTTTTGCCCGCTTGAATTGCTGCTTTGTTCTCTTTTTCTTCTAGGAGGTCCAAGTTTGTTATTTCCAAGGTTCGTCATTCTTCGTCATGTCTACTTCCGCAGTCCGGAGTGTTGGCATGCCTATCTCTACTGGTATGATTGCTTCCGTGCCGTATGTTAGTGAAAACGGTGTCTCTCTATTTGCTTTGATTTTAATCATGGGCGGTGGCCCCTAGGAACGTGAGATTCCTCCTATCCAATCACATGCTTCTTTTATACAATCGAGCTTTAAATTCCATCTCCCAGCCTCCTGTTTACTCTTTCGACCAAGCCATTGCTTGTGGGTGCTTCACGAAGCAAAAACACTGGCGGATACACATTTTTTGCACAAGTCTTTGAATGGGTTATCACGAAACCTTCCATTATCCGATACTTTTTCCCTTGGTAGGACAAATCTCAAACAACGTTTTGTCCCATACGAGACTTCTTTTAGCTTGATTTCCCGTGATAGTCGCATGCCCCAAACAGACCACAAAAGAAGAAAAACCACTTCAAGGCTTTGCTCATCATTTGGTTCAGTAGTCAATAGCTACGATCAAGAACTTGACTTTGCCTGGTCCCTCCGGGAAGGGTCCGGCTATGTCGACCTCCATTTATAGAATGGCCACGGAGACGTAATGGGGGTTAAGTTTTGTTGCGGATTTTTAGAAATGGGACTATGGACTCGGCATCATTGCATTCCCTATTAGTTTCTTCTGCGCATCCATATTCATTGTTGGTCCAGTAATAATCCCGTACGGATGGCCTTGGGCGAGACCACAGATCTAGGACCGAAGTCATGCACCAAGATCCTTCGTGTATTTCTCAAAGGACGTAGTTGCTTTAAAGTGGTCCTGCACCGAGCCACGTCCCAAGAAAGATATCGATGTATATAGTTCCATTAATCTGGGTCTACCGGGATGCCTTGCGATGTACCACCTTGCTTTCTTTTTATGTCCTTCCGGAAGGATTTCCTTTCGAAGGTATTCGCATATAGGTGTTATCCATGTTTGCCCTTCCCTCCTCCCACTTAAGAGAGGACCTCCTTCTCATGTATAGACTTTTCCTTTAATTCCTCCACAAGTACTTGCTTACTGAGGTGTGCGAAGCTTGTAGATGCAATCTTGCTTAGGGCATCCGCCTTCTTGTTCTCGCTCCGCGGTACTTGTTTGATGGAGAATTCCTTGAAGTTACTTGCGAGCGTTTTTACTTTTTCCAAGTACTGAACCCATACCTGACTCCTTTATGCTACTTATGAGCCATTACCTGGTTTTGCTACAGCGAGAGTCTACATTTGCTTAAGGTTTTTTATTGCCCATTTATATCTGTGATCCGGAGACCGGGCTAAAATGCTTCATACTATCAGCTTCATTGGTGGTACCTCCAACCCTAAACCTCATGGCGTACGTGAATCAACCCTTCCAGATTTTTCAATATCATCTCCGTGCTCCGGAACCATCTATACAGGATAACCCATCTGTAAACAAAGTCCATGGTTTCGGTAATTCTCTGCTCCTGCCATGAGTTCGTCTGGGGATTCTTCATCCGGTCGCTCTACGATAAAGAGTCGTGCCAATATATGACCTTATCATGTCCCTTGGCCCTTGTATTGGATCATATCTTTCGACTCAAATTTCTACTCTAAGCAATCCTCCTACTGATTTCTGATTTTGACAATAATTGCTTTATCGGCTGATCTATAATTACAACAATTGTATGTGCCTGGTAGTACCTTTTCAGCCGTCTGCTTGCGCTAAGCAAGGCTAATACCAATTTTTCCATGGGGGTGTAGTTGATCTCCGGCCCTTGTAGGGCACTGGCAATTGCTTGCCTCCCCTTTCGGTCCTTAAGACTGCGCCGATAGCTTCCTTGGACGCGGCTAGGTACATGATTAGCTCCTCCTTTTCCTTTGGTGCAGTCAGCATTGGGAGTTTTCGCTATGAGATTTCTTCATCTTTTGAAGGCTACTTCGCTCCTGAGTACATTGAAAATCACCCTTCTTTGTGCATTTTCTTCAGGGTTATAGAAGAAAGGAAGTGATTTTTGCGGCTGACTTGACAGAAACCTATTTTAACTTGCATTTCCCGTTCAATTTTTGCACGTCTTTAAGGCATCTCGGAGATGGCAAACTAAGGACCGCATCTGCCTTGTCTGGACATACTTTCAGTCTGTTGGCGTTTACTTTCTAGCCTAAGAACATCCCTTCCTGCATCCCAAAGGTGCATTTTTTTGGATTTAGCTTCATGTTTATTTGCCAGAGGGTTTTTGAAAGTTTCATCATATCTCAGATACTTTCTTCTTCCATGCTGCTTCTTTTTATGACCAAGTCATCGACATATACTTCTAGGTTGCGTCCGATCTGCTTTTGGAATGCCCTGTCTACCAAGCATTGGTAAGTTGCCCCGACATTCTTTAGGCCAAACGACATCTTTGAGTAACAGAATATCCCCTGGCTCGTGATGAATACTGTTTTTCTTCGGCCTCCTAGCATTTGATTTCTGGTGGTACCTCCTTGTATGGTCAGGAAACTTTGAAGGGGCTATCGCAAAGAGATTCTACTTTCCAGTCTATCTCTGGCAGCGGATATCCATCCATAGGACATGCTTGGTTTAGATTTTTGAAATCCACACACATTCGCCAGCTCCCATTGTGTTTTTTGACCATAACTGGGTTAGATAGCTAGCTGTGATAATGTACTTCTTTCATGATTTTGGCATCTACCAATTTTTTTCCCACTTCTCCAGGATTGCGTTATTCCTTTCCGTGCTTGCCCCCTTTTCTTTTTCTGATAGGTTAGGCAACCTACCTCGGAAATTTAAGGTATGCCTCGCTATATGCCCCGCGGGAACTCCCGTCATACCTTGGGTCTCCAGGCAAAAACATCCAGGTTTTGTTTGAGCAGAGCACATAGTTCTCTGCGTCCTTTTTCTGTTAGGATGGATCCTATGGCTATTGTTTGCTCAGGGTACTCTGGATGAATGGCCACTTTTACCTTTTCCTCCAACACTTGGCTAGGTATGGGGGTTGTGTGCTAGGTCCAGAGATCATTTGCACGTTATATGGAATGACTCTGCTACGTCGTAACATCCCTGTTCCCCCCCCCTCAACTAGAATTTCAAAATTCCATGTGCGGGGATGGGTACGGCATGGATATTTTTATACCCGGCATTCTTTCTTATACCCGTTCTGCCTATTATTCCATTGTGTTGGGATGGTGACCTGATAACCATGAAGTTCATCCATGCGGAAGTGGAATGCTCTTCGTCACCTATCTTTACTAGTAGGGATATCTGGCATATCGGCCAAATGGTTTCTCCACTGAATCCTATAAGTGGTGTGGTAGCTGGGATCATTTGGCTTCTTATTTCTGGCCGGAGCCTGACGAAGCAATGTTCATATAGAACTTCTGAGGACGCTCCTCCGTCCACGTATATCCGGTGTACGAAGTGTCCTCCTATTTCAGCTTCGATGATCATTGGTCCTTCCGTTCCATCTTCCTCTCCTAAAGACGGAAAAGAGATTACTGTCTCCGGAGAGAAACTCTGGGTAACCCTTTTTTTGGCTACCCTCTCTCACGGTTGAATCATCAAGATGTCTAGGGGCTTGTCTTTTTTGGCCGTTTCCCCCTTCTTTTGCGCCTTTGGCTTGTCGTTCTGTTTTAATTCTTTGATGAATTGTGACAATTTACCTGACTTAATCATCTCGTATATCTGCTTCCTCAGCTGCATGCATTTGTCCGTGCTATGCCCCGTATCCGCGTGGAATTCACAGTACTTGTTTGGATCTCTTTTTTCCACAGGAGTTACCATTGGTGGTGGAGCCTTGAATTTTCCTTTTTCTAAAGCGAAAATTTCTTTCGGGGTTTTCGTAAGGAGTGAAAACCTATCTGGATTTCGATCCGACTTTTGCTTGTTTTTGAAACCCTTTTTGAAATTTGGCTTGTTTCCTTCTTCTGGTTGCATCCACGGCGCGGGTGCTTTTTTCCGACTATGACTGAATGCGGCGACTTCCCCTTGCAGAAAAGACGTAGTCACCCTGTACATTTCGTTCATTGATCTCGGGATTTTCTCGTATTAACATTTGATCAACTCAGGGTGGGTTATCCCGTGCATGAATCCGGAGATCTTCATGCATTCCGGTGCTCCTTCTACGTCCAGGACTTCTGCTTTGTATCTTTCCATCAAGTCCTCCGTGGATTCTCCATTTCTTTGCTTGATATGGTGTATTTCCACCGGATCCTTGATGTGTTTTATTTGCTGGAGATAATTTTCCTTGAATGCTGCTCTTAGATCTCCATAGCTGTCAATGGATTCTTTTGGGAGCTTGTCGAACCAGGCCCTAGCATTTCCAGTGAGCGTTGAGTTGAACATATGGCACCACGTTGGCATTGCCCACCTCTATGTTTTTGCAGCAGACTGGAATAGCTTTAAGTGGTCTTCTGGATCCCCGCTTCCGTCGTATGTCTTGACATGGCTAGGCATCCTTGTCCTTGGGAAATCAAAATGCCGGATCCGAGGTGTGAAAGGGTTTCTTTCCTCACACGTCCAAGGCTGAGAAAGATCATCTTCGTAGGTGTTTGACATGTGCCTCTTTGATTTGGATTTCCAGTTACCTCCCTCGCTGTCTTCACTCTCCGAATATATGCTGTTTCCTCGGGGCGATGTGCCCCTGTGATGATGCTTCCTTGGTTGCACTTCGGTTCCCTTCGCGTGGGAACTGTGGCGGATGCGCTTTGTTCTTTTCCCCTCAACCTATTGAATACATCACCCTCCTTCCGCGACCTGGGCCCAGGTGAAGGAGGTCTGTTTCGTCTGAGTCTTCTGAAGACACTGGCAATTGGTGATGGGCTTCGGGAGTGCTTACTTCCATGCTTCCTTCTCGGCTCTGTCCGGGCGGTTGGAGGTTATCGGGCCCTTCGGAGTTGTCTACTTCCATGCTTCCTTCTCGGCTCTGTCCGGGCGGTTGACATCTTGGATTCGGAGTAGTGCGACTCTTTGTGATTTCTTGGATTTCTTCCGGATTCATCACCGAAGAGTAGGCGTGCCTTTACTGCGTTGAGCTTATCTTGCTGCTCTTTTTATTTTTGCATTTTTTCAGCAGCGATAGAGACGGCAACGAGTTGGGCTGGTGTTTTTGTCGCAACAGTTCTCTTAGGACCTTGTCAGACGTATGCTCCTCAATCCTCGAGACCCTTGGTGGACCACGTTCTTCCCACCGGAGGTTCCGCACAGCGGACGTGGAATGGTCGAGGGAGTGCTGTTCGCAGAATGAGTGCTCATGATGATAATAAGAAAACTAGGTTGTGATGTAGGGTCCCACGGATTGAGCAGCGCGACATTGTTAGTACACAAAAATAAGTGAGAAGACTTAGAATAGGGGCTCTCAATCCTTCGTTGAACCAGCCTCCGCGAATGATTTGAGCGTCAAGATTCCTGTACTAAGGGCAATGAGAGGTGAAAATAATTAATCCGCACAATCGAATAAAAACGTTCTAGCCATCCGTGTGACGAGCCCCCACGATTAGACTCCGCGTGAGTAAGTAACGATACACATTAGACAGAGAAGTCGTGTATGTAGAATGAAGAAATCATACTGTTCATTGTGTCAAGAATGAGTACCCCTTTTTATAAGCGAGTGAAATATTAGGTTTCTAAATATTCTTTGTTTTTCGTTAGTGGTCGGACATAGTGGCGGTACCACATTGTCTTGGTACAAGATTCACGCAGTAATCGTAATGTGTACGACTGCCGTGTAGATTTTTTCCGCGGACGAAGTAGCTTATATTAGGTCCGCGTACGTTGCTGTGTCCGGAGACCGTTACCGAGTAGCAGGATTAGGGTTTTAGTTTCGGCCCTGACATGCTAACGTTGGAGCCCCTGAAGCCCAAGTGGCAGTGTGACCTAAGCCGGAAGCTTGGTATACTCTACATATAACGTCGATCAATGATGAATTGTACAAGAAAGTAGAAAATGTATTTCATTTACTTTTCTACTTTCAATAAGTGCTAACTTTTAAAGTCCGCAAATCAAGCTACGTCGCAATCAAGTACGAAACAATTGCTGACATAAGCTAAAGAGTTCATGAGACGAAGACTGTTCGAATTTTCTCGCAAGGCAAGACAGACCCATAGCCCCATATACTATTTTTTTTAATATATTTTCTTTTAGTTATTAGTTTAAAAAGATCTAATTAACTACATATTGTATGTTAAGCTCGATGACATCAATTACATCAACATCAAATGCATACCGGAGATCATAACAATTTCCGGTATGAGATTTTTTGGCATGTTTATTCTGATGTTGGTCTCAAACCCAAAAAATGTTGTTGGGTAAGTGTCATATACTCACATACCACCTTTATACAAAAGACTAGCTATCTAAGGAAATCTTCCATCTACAATATATCCTTGCTTTACTTTAATTATACATATCTTTAAATGCTCCATTAAACATTTAAATTTCCATGTAATATATTGAAACAATTCGACTGAGTGAGAGGGGCAACTGCAACCAATCGCATTCTCACTTGAAGAAACAAGATCTTTTTACTAAAGAATAAGACAAGCCAAAAATATTTCCCACTAACTCGAATTCTATGGTTAGTCTAGCATACAACATTTAATTTACAAAGTAACTCAAATTCTTTGGTCCAAGAATTATAGATGAGACGCCTAGTTGTCATCAAATAAACATCTCCGTATGGTTATGGCAATTGAAGTAGCTTTCTGAGGATGGAAAACGACTGCGCATATACCAAAACATACGGTAACCAAAGCAACAGTTACTATCAAAGGCCGGGGTGAAAAAAGTCTGCTGGTTTTATAAGTAAATAGTTGGTTTAAGGGTTTCTTTGGTGGTTCCTTGTAGGGTGCCACACTCATAACACAGTCAGCAGCTAAGAGTGCAACACGTTCACTATTGTCTCCTGCAGTTGGAATCCACATACTGTCTGCGAGTACCATATCCTGCAAGTTTTAATAACTTTTATATCATTTACTATATATGAATAAAAAATCTCACTAGAGGTGCAAAATTGTGCGGACTGAGTTGCTCAGTAACATTTTTTTTTAGTTTATTTGAATGATTTTAAAGAATAAGTGTGCCAAATATGACAATAATACAGTAATAGTAAGTTTTCTAATAACTCACTAAAATAATTTAGGTTTCAAACATTCAAAATACACTTTAAGTGTCTTTGACCTATTTGGCCTATTTCCTTTTCAGCTGATAATGTTTTTGTTTTACCAGTTTGACCCTGTAAGAAACGAAAATAACTAAATCGACTAGAGGTACCAAGATGCTTGGGTAGGTTTACGAGTCGAAACATGGGTTGATACAGGTGGTTCTAGTTGAGCGGCAAACATTTTTTCTCCGTTATTTTACATTTGTATAATATTTTGAAAAAAAAATAACTGATTGTGTTAATTATGATCATGAAAAAACATTCATATAATAATCTAACTCGTTTAATTAAACAACGTAGGAGATTATATGCATTATATATAGACTTTCAGCGACCATCACCTTCTTTGACCCATTTGACCCGTTCTCATTTTATCAATAAAAAAAAATTGTGGACACATTTGAGATAAAACACACAACCCAAATGAACCCATGCATATATAAATGGTGTGAAGTTGCTACTTCTAAAATTATTAATCAGCTTATTAAATCACATGGGCTTTATCAGACAAGAACCAGATAATCTCGGTACCTGATTAATGGCTGAAATCAAAGGAACCACCTGATCTCTACAGCTTTCATCATCCTCTTGAAATACATCTCTTGGACACAACCCAGGGTTTAACTTTTTCTCCAGTCGCTGTTTTAGGACTTCTGTAGCACGATTCACAGTCCCTTGAAGCACACTATCGGCTTCAATAACGCCACCGTTTTCAATTATTCTCATCTTTACACAGTTTAATACTCTCTTCAAAACTACGGTTGACTCGTATTCAATCAGAAAACTAAGTACGAAGTTAAATCTTGGCAGCTGTGAAGACGTCATAGCACATTCCATGTCTTCTACAAATGGCTCTTTAAGTAGCCATGCTATATCTACAAGCAAGTCTGAGAACTTGTTAACGGCAACCTCACACGACATAGTTGTAGATGTAGACTCTGAATTTCTTGAATGGAGTGTATAATATTTCATCTGCATTATTTTGATCTCAGAACATACTTCTTCATCTGCAACTAGAATTGGAACAAAATTGGACAGACCAGATTCGTTTTCAACCTTCAAAAAAAAAAAGAACGATGTCAAGAAATAAGATACAGTAGTCACTAAAAAGAGGTATCAAAATGTGCTTATTGGGCAATGGATCAAAATGGGTAACTTTGTACAGGCTGAAATGTGTTTCAATAGGATTAGAATAAATGTTCATCTAGATCTCTGAATAATATGATTTAGATGGCTGTATACATGCATGAAATAAACTAGACTTTGGGTGACTCGCAACCTGTTTAACATGTTCCCCTTTTGGCCCAAGTTAGAAATGATATGCAATCCAAACGACCCATTAATAAGTAAATCTGTAAATGAGTAGAAATTTTCATCTTTAACTAAAACTTCATATGATTCACCATCTCAAGATAATTCCAAGAAAGTAAAGACATTTGACAATTTCTAGAAACTTTATATTCAATCAACAAGTAGTAAAACATTCCAAAATCTCTGGGCATGTACACTTTTTAAACATGGGCCAATTTTTTCTAAAACTAAAATATGTGAATGGGAGGACAGGAATTGAGCCTGCCTCCTCGTTTCACACATTGCATACCATTTTTACCGCTTGGATAGCAAGCCAAATTTAATCTCTGTGCATGTATAAAAAGACAAAATACAATCTGAATCAAACCTCAATAAATCCAGGGCCGAATGCATCCAACTCGGTACGAGGAACACATATATTAAGAAACTGTCTATCAAAATTTGTTGTAGAAGCCCCACTTTGGTTGTGAGATGATGAAACACGCACGTTGTTTGTCAGATACTTGCCAGCAAAGGATACTAGAAACCTGCAATTGTTATACAGTTATAATATCATTAGACATGGATTAAGAATCATTTATCGGGAAAGATGGATGATACTTGAATCCAGTTATTTCCATACCCCATATTACAAATGAAAGATAATACCAAAATAAAGAAAAAAACAAACTAAAATAATAAGCCAATCAAGTATTTCACTGATGCACTATCAAATTTAAAAAAAAAAAGATGGTCAAAAAGCATTGAAAATAAACGTACCTAAGTCTGGGCTGAAGCAAATTACTTCCGCATGCCAAGAACTCTATGGGTTTGCCTGCTTCAAAGCACGTTGGCTGAACATAATGAAGCTTTGGGGCATTTTCCCCTGCTTTAATTTTCATCACCGATCTTCCACCTGCATTCACAACAGTTTAGTGCACATAAACACTTAAAATGAGGAGCATAGAAAAGGTCGTGGTGTTCACTCTAAAGTGCGTCAAAAAAAACATAAGAAATTACTTGTAGCTAAAAAGTCTTTTGGTGATTATTCAACACTTCCCATTAGTTATAGAACTACAATGCAGCTAAGGCGACCAGCCGTGACACCTTAACAAAGAGGCGCAAAACGAAGAGGACCCAAGTGAGGTGAGCTGGGAAATTTCACAGCCTGTGTGTACGGCATTTTGACATATAAACAAAGAAGCAGAAGAGCAATAGCTAAATATATGAAAACATAAGTACCAAGAAGTAGAAGCCTCAAACAAACGACTAGTCTTAATCTTTGTAGTCTCCATTTCCTAGACAACAAACGCGTAATCTATAATCATAATTACCCTCTCTAATTAGACTCCTACCCTAAAATAGTAAGTGTATTGTAAAAACAAAACAATGTATTTTTGTGGCAGCAAAGGCAGTTGCAGAGTGGTTTACTCAAATGATAATCCATAGAGGACTATACCATTCTATATTCAAAGTGCACCAACAACCCTAATTTTACGCAAGGCAGTAGGCGACCCAGACATTAGCCATTAACTACCTCACAGATAACAACAATGTCATATATCCACTCATACAATATTTTCCTAGTTCAATGTTGAAAGTAATAAATTCAGCATATCCAATGGTATCTCCAATGGAAGGTAGAGCAATGACTTTTATTGCTTCAAAAAGTCACTAAAAATCTTTTTCCCATTAGAGGATTAACTTTTTTCCTCAATGACTTGAGGTTCCTCAAGTCATTTGAGGAATGACTTGAGCAAAACCCCTATTCACACCATAGAAGTATGTTAATGATAAGATTACAAGAAAAGCTTTGCAGACTTTTTTGCATTGGAGTAAATTTAGTCATTAGAGGTAGAAGATAGTTGAAAGGTGATTTGGCAACAAAAAAATGTCATTAATAGATAATTTGCATTGTGGACGCTATGCGTGTTGTTCGAGTGATAATTTGCTTTCTCAATTTTTAGAATGAGATAATCAGTTAAATAAAACGGGCTGTAGAAGATAGCATTTAGAGATGCCTTTGATGTTTTAAGTTGTAATAATCACATATCGGTAATACGAGTATTTGGAAATTCCTGATTCTCTATGAAATTATTACATGAGGTGACCAACAACGATATTCTTGTGAAGCTGATTATCAAAGGAAAAATCCATTTCTCCAAACACTAATATTAACCAATGTGATTAGAATAAACTACTTATTAATCACATAGGAGGCATAAGTCTGAACAAAGATCTGTGAAGTCATAACAAAACCAGTTTCAAAAAAGAAAATCCAAACACCCCCCTTGATTTTACTTCCATTTTCATACTTTCATTTTAGGCATAGCTGCCTGTATGGATGGATATTATAATTCTCAATGTCTTCACAAGAGCATTCACAATATTTCGTAAGAAAATTTGTACATAAATGGTCTAAATATACTAACAAATCCAATATAATGCAATAATAAACTACTCTAACCTAACACAGTTACTGATTTTGCAGTTTAACTTTGGTGGCCATG
>BQNB010046908.1:0-43445 GCA_026074375.1 Tanacetum coccineum | reverse complement strand
CATTTATTTTTATTAAAAACTTTAAAAAATAGAAAAATAATCAAAAAAAATATAAATCTTTTTTAGAAAATTTTCTTTTATCAATAAGTTTCTAGGAAAATTAGTTTTGCCTTCGTAGGGTTTAATTTGAAAATTTTCGATTTTTAAAGAACGGGATTCGTTCCCGTTCTCATTTTTCGTGTTTTTAAGTTTATTTCAACTCTGTTTTTGTTCTAGTTTTCTTTAAACTTACTTTTAGTCAATTAGAGTCCATTTAAAAAGAAAAAATTAATTTAGGTTTAATTTTAGAAATTTTGGGTTTTTTAACTGCCGTTTAGGGTTACCGTTTTGCGTTTTTAGTTAAAGTTTAATTTCCCGTTGTTTGTTTTCATGCTTAATTGTTATTATTTGCTTATTTTAATTTGTAAGAGTAGATAATCAAATCACTCTTTCTTTCCAATTCAAATCATTGTACGAACAACAATCGTGGTTTCAATTTCACAAATCGTTGGGGAATAACGACCCGGGAATCATACTTCCCGGTTAAAATACGTATTATATTATATATATTTGTGAAGATTTTTCTTTTTAACTTTGTCCTCAAGGGTAATTTGGTAATTTTCTTTCATATTATATATATTTTATTATTACATGTGTTGGTTCACTACGAATCAATTTTTGGCGCCGCTGCCGAGGATTTGTAATTAAGATTCTATCGTTTGAAGTTTGTTGATCGTGATTTGAAAGACCCTTTCGTTTTTGAATGTTTTGTTTTTGTTAAAAAATCAAAAAAAAATTATAAAATATAAGAAATAAAAAATATTTTTCTTTTCTTTTCTTAGTATAATTATCATAAAAAAAATTATAAAATATAAAAAGTAAAAAATATTTTTCTTTTCTTTTCTTAGTATAATTATCATATAAAAATTAAAAATATATATATATATATATATAAATCTTTTTTAGAAAATTTTCTTTTATCAACAAGTTTCTAGGAAAATTAGTTTTGCCTTCGTAGGGTTTAATTTGCAAAATTTTGATTTTTAAAGAACGGGGTTCGTTCCCGTTCTCATTTTTCGTGTTTTAAAGTTCATTTCAACTCCGTTTTTGTTCTAGTTTTCTTTAAACTTACTTTTTAGTCAATTAGAGTCCATTTAAAAGAAAATTTTAATTTATGTTTAATTTTAGAAATTTAGGGTTTTTTAACTGCCGTTTAGGGTTCCCGTTTTGCGTTTTTAGTTAAAGTTTAATTTTCCGTTGTTTGTTTTCGTGCTTATTTGTTATCATTTGCTTATTTTAATTTGTAAGAGTAGATAATCAAATCAATCTTTCTTTCCAATTCAAATCATTGTCCGAACAACAATCGTGGTTTCAATTTTACAAATCGTTGGGGAATAACGACTCGGGAGTCATACTTCCCGGTTAAAATACGTATTATATTATATATATTTATGAAGATTTTCCTTTTTAACTTTGTCCTCAAGGGTAATTTGGTAATTTTCCATCATATTATATATTTTATTATTACATGTGTTGGTTCATTACGAATCAGAGACATTGGGAGATTTGGTTTAGAGGTTCCATGAGCACACCGAGGCTATTCCAGTCCATCGTGTACATGTCATTAAGGGAGCTCAAAGAGAAGAGGGACATAGGATTGTTGGTGCTGAGACGGCAGTCACTATTTTGACTGAGAGAGTTGCTGAGTTGGAGAGGGATAACAGGAGGCTTAGAGGCATCGTAAGTGTTAAGAGTCAGAGAGTTGACCGACTCCAGCATGGCATGACACGTATGCAGAGAGAGCTGATGCAGATACGACGGTTTTGATTTTATGACCGAGTGAGAGTTGGCAGATTTGAGGCGTGTGCTAGGAAGCACATGGGCTACCGTCCTTAGATATGTTCATTAGTGTTGCAGTATTGACCAGTAGCGTTTAGTGATGACCGTAGTATTAGAAACTCGTATTTTCTGTATTTTGAAATCAATGTGATGTAATCACTAATGATCGATGATATGAAATTGATATTTATCTATGATATGATTCCGTAATTTGATTTACTTATGCTTTTTGCATCATGCGTTATGGGGTTTCCATGAATATATTTTTGATCATGTATTTTCTATGTGAAGTAATCGCAAATTTTATTTAACCCCGTTAGTTATCTCGCATCACCTAGGAATCTCATCGAGTGTTACGTTGATATGTTGTAGGAAGATGCCTAACACACGATCTGGAGCGTCAAGGACACGAGAAGCAGTCAACGAGCAAAGCGATCGACGGATGGCAGAAGCATTGAGAGTGCGCGACGCTGTCAGAAACCTTGGACCCCTTATGGGAGATGAGGTCGAACAAGAAGAAGTAGGAGGAAATGGAAATGGAGGAAATGGAGATAGAGGAAATGGAAATGGAGGAAACGGAGATGGAGGAAATGGAAATGGAGGAAATGGAAATGGAGGAAATGGAAACGGAGGAAATGGAAATGGTAATGGGAACGGAGGAGAATATGGCTATAACTTCAGAGGATTTATGCCTGCTAGAGAGTGCACATATTAAGACTTCCTGAAGTGCCAACCACTTAACTTTAATGAAACGGAAGGAGTTGTTGGGTTGAATCATTGGTTCGAGAAGATGGAAACAGTTTTCCACATTAGCAACTGTCCAGAGAAGTACCAAGTGAAGTATGCTTCGTTATGCTTCTGAACAGTGCATTGACTTGGTGGAACTCCTGTAACACCCCCGAAAATCAGGACAACGCAGCGGAATGGTAACATTGGGGTGCTACTTCAGGGCACAAAACACAAGTCACGGAAAACGACCTTAAAATGGACGTTTTAAATAAAGTCATATTCTATTTAATAAAAGATCAGAGTTGCAACAGGTTTCATTTATAATGTATTAGAAAACATTGTCAAAACGTTTGTCAAATAGTACTCAAGTTATTAAGCCTTCAAAAATATATATATCCGCGCGACTCGAATGCTCCCAATGCTCCACTAGCAAAATAGTAACCTGAAAATACATGCTAAAACGTCAACAATAATGTTGGTGAATTCATAGGTTTAAGTAAAAAGCAGTATTGAAATAATTTAAGAAATATTTCAGAAGAAAAATAGCGTTACAACATTTAAAAGTGTTATTTCCGAAATCCATCCAAAATCCAAGTAGTGATTCAGTAAATCAAGAAGTATTTAAAAGTGGACCACAAGATCAAAGTAATGGTGGACTAAGTACATATTCCGAAGTCCAAAACAAGTAATGTAGACAAGAGAAACACATTCATCAAGTCTAAGTATATATTATTGCACTAAGCTCATGACACCGAAGCCTTAACGTACTTCAATCAATAGATTGGAATGCCCCACAAAAGTAATATAGGATGCTTGCCAACACCCGGACACCTCTAAATGTTAAATGCACCTGATCAAACTAGTGACCCAAGGAAAGGTGGGGATTGTCAGTCCCGATAGATCTATCCATAACACTAGCGCTCACTATAATAGCAATTGACGGTTCATGATAAGTAGGGACTTCACGGCAATAAGGTAACTTAGGCATTAATAATCAGGCAGTAATCTGGATAGCATACACTTTGAAAAACACTTGTGTCCGATAGTAAAACAATCATGTCTAAAATTCACGGTTTCAAATATAAGTATTCACGATCTCAAATCATGTAGTAAACAAATCAAGCTTTAGTAAAAATAATCATGTAACGCTTATGTAGTAGAAATCAATAAGTTCACTTTGTAAAACGAGCATGTATTCCCCTCGCGGGTTTATAAAACATTGAAAAGATTGAAATGCGAGACTATGAACTCACAAAGTATTGAAAGGTAATTGTATTGTAGTAAAATATACAAGTTTGTAAACGAGCATGTATTCTCCCCCAAAACAGTTTAAAACAAGTAAAATAGGGGCTATGAAACTCACCTTGAGTGAATGGAAATCAACAAGTATTCAAAATAGAAAATGCGTCACGAAGGAATCCGAAGGCAACCTAATCCAATATAGGTCGTATAAGTACTAAACACTTTGATTATTTATAGGTCGTATAGCTCATCATACTATCGTTCGGGCTATCATAATTAAGAGGTCATGTAGTGAACGTATGAGGAGCTAGGACACTTTAAATCGTAAATCCAACAACTCGTCGATACGCCACCCCGAAGAGGCCTCATTATGAAACTCCCTAGTAATATAGTACTTTGATTAATACCACATATAGGTCTATATAGTTCAATCACCATCTAATTGTTTTGGTAAAATTGTGTTTAATAAGTAAAAACGTTTATAATTACTGTTTTAGTAAAACTAGCATAACTTTCGCGTTTTAAGCCCGATTTTAACGTTTCTTATGCCCACGCTTTCGTATTAAGACGAGTTATCATAAATTTACATTTTTGAACTTTTGACCTTCTGGTGAACAGTAACTTTTACTGTTCACACCAGACCCTAATTTATTTTTATCGTTCTCGTTATCGTAAAACCCGTAAACGTCGTATTTTATTCGTTATAGTTCCGTTTTTAGCGATTCTTTCGAGCATGTTCTCGTAATTGAAAGTTTTATTGATTTATGAAGTTTAAAAATATAAAAGTTTCTGTCATGAATAGTAATTTTTATAAAAATAGTTTTATAACACCCGGTATTAACGTAAATCGTATTTTTATCGTATCTTTTTCATTATAAGGCAGTTTTTCAAGTTCTCTACATATTTGGAAATGTCATGAGGTGTACTATCTTTCTAATACATAATATGGCTATTTCAAAAGTCGACCCAAAACAGTCCCATTGAAATAAATAGGTACACTCGTATAACTTTGTTTTTATAACTTACTTTCTATACTTTTCAACTAAATAATTACCACAATTCCTTTATAACTCATAATATACTTATGTCATATATATTATATATTCCAAGATCACAAGTTCATATGAAAAAGTGTTAAAAATCATAATCACAAGTAAGAATCCCTTTAACATGTTTAAAACCCTAAATGGTGATTTAAGCTAAAATAGAGTAAACATATGCATAGAAATGAAAACTATAAGAACATAAAGGGTTCTAGTAGACCTTATGATGTATGATGATGATGAACAAAGTAATCTAAACCCTTGTTTAGATAGAAATCCAAAGCTTGCACCAATGAAAACCCTTGTTTTCTTAATAAAACCCTAATCTTCCTTTTCTTGATTATTACTTGAAAAAGGTAATCCAATGCTTGGAAACACCTTAGAATATCTTAGAATGGATGTGTATAGATGTGTATAGGTTGTATAAAAATTTGTATGGATTGTTTATAGGGGGGGTTGAGCCGTGGGTTTGGTTGAGAGAAAGAGAGATAGAAATTGTTTTTAGTTAAGTGTTGAGAGTGTGTAGATGTTAGTTCTTGCATGCAAGTAGTATATATATATAAGGTGGTCAAAAGTGTGCATTTGCTAGTCAAAAAAACATGGTGAGGGTTTCTAGGAATGTTGTTTTCATGTCTTTGGTCAAGGTAACATTGTATGTGTATGTTTAATGTGTAAAAGATGTACAAGACCAACTTATGTGAAAATTGTGTGCTCCTTGTCCTCCAAGGGTGTTGTTTCCGTGAGTTAGGGGGGAAGGTTCTAGAAGCCTTTTTGCTAGTTAGCAACATATCTTGTTAAATATAGAAAAGTTACTAGTTGTAGATTTATTTAAAAGATGACAACTTGCAAGTTTTGTGCATTGGTTGATTTTTTTCTTGTACAAAGTGTAAGATAATATTATCTTGAGTAAATTTAATAATACTTTGGGTATTGGGTACAATCGTGGTTATTTGTTGAAGCGTAGAAATATTTTTGTGGTTCCGGGTATGCCTAAACGTATTTTATTGCGAAACGTAATCACTTTACGCAACCAATAAAATAAAATATAAAAAGTTGATTATTACTTTCGTAAAAAAAATAAATGTGTATAAGTGTGTATGGGTTGAATAAAATTTTGTATGGATTGTGTTGGGGATTGGTTTTGAGCCGTGACCTATATAGAGCAAAAAGGGAGGTTTGTTTGATTTTTACAAAGTGTTTTACTTGCATCTTTCTTATGCAATGCATGTATATAAGTAGTAATCATGTAAGACTAGTCAAGGGAACATATCATGGTCATAGGGATGGCTCATGGTCTTAGGGATGGTCATGGGTATGGTCCTTAGTCAAATAAACAAGTATGGTGTTGTATTAAAGAGGTATGGTGCTCATTTGACCAATGGAAGAGTTTTTCTTGTAAAACTTTGTATAAAAGGCAAGAATTTCGGCAAAATAAGTTATAAGTGATATATTTTGAGTAAATTTTATGTATTGGGTATAAATGTGGGTATTTGTTGAAGCGAAGAAAAGTTTTGGTGGTTCCGGGAGTGCCTAAACGAAATTTATCGCGAAACGTATACACTTTACGTATCCGATAAAAATAAAATGAACAAAGTTAATAATTATCCTCAAAATAATTATATAACCCTTGCTTGATGTAAACATTTAATTGTTTGATGTCCGTTTACGCTAAACGATAATTTTTAACTTACGCGATTTAACTATTAAAAATAAAAGTAACCGCGTACGAGAAAGAAAAATAAATAATTAGTAAAATAGATGACGTCGTAAAAGACCTGAAAATACGGAAATGTTACAGTCTCCTCCGGTTAGAAGAGCCTTGTCCTCAAGGCTCAAGTTGCGGCACTTGAGGAAAGTACGGGTTCAGAGAAGAGATGCGGGAATTTCTTCCGGATTTGTGTTGATGAAGAGGTGTAGATTTTAAGGTGACTACTCTCAGCATGACATGGTTCTTCCTGAATGCATAGGTAATCAGTCTATGCACCAAATATACATAGGTGATTAGGCTATGTATATTTGAGGGCCAACGATGCAATGCTCATTTTCATCAAAATAGTGTGATGTAGGAAATGTATCAAATAGTTTTATAACGAAATGAAATAATCGATAAAGTAAATGGGAAGTAGCTCATAGGGCGACAACAAAATGGTTTATAGTTTAACATCGAGATTGTTTATAAAGCGATAGGTCATAACAAGTATAAAGAATATCCGAACGAACGCAGAAGCAGTCAAAGAAAATGAACGTAAAGAATTATTCAATCAACAAAATGAACGTAAAAAGTCGTGTTCTAAAGGTAGGTTCTCCAAGGTGACACGTATGAGATGACAAGTTAATTGTCGTACTCCCATCAACTGGAAGCCTTCAAAACGATGGATTACGAAACAACATATGCGATTCAAAATCATAAGAAGAGTGTTCCAACTCGGAGTCGAATGGTAAAGTAACTAGTATTGGTGTTCGAGAGAGTAAATGAGAAATCAGAAAGTACGCGAAAAATCAGAGTGATCAATATTTATATAACAGACCGATATAAGGTAAATAGTAAGACGTCATATGATAGATGTAAGAGAACGAAATCATAGTCTAGTATTAAATACTCATTATCCATGTAATAGTAGTAGGGATGCAAAAGAGAGCATATAAGTTACCTGGGAGCAAGCAAGCGCGGATATCGGATAAAACAAGGAAAGACTCTATATTTTGAAAAACATGGTCATAGTCTAGGTTTTGAAAACGACCTAGTTCTCTATGACTTCAGCTCTGATACCATCTGTAACACCCCCAAAAATCAGGACAACGCAGCGGAATGGTAACATTGGGGTGCTACTTCAGGGCACAAAACACAAGTCACGGAAAACGACCTTAAAATGGACGTTTTAAATAAAGTCATATTCTATTTAATAAAAGATCAGAGTTGCAACAGGTTTCATTTATAATGTATTAGAAAACATTGTCAAAATGTTTGTCAAATAGTACTCAAGTTATTAAGCCTTCAAAAATATTTATATCCACACGACTCGAATGCTCCTAATGCTCCACTAGCAAAATAGTAACCTGAAAATACATGCTAAAACGTCAACAATAATGTTGGTGAATTCATAGGTTTAAGTAAAAAGCGGTATTGAAATAATTTAAGAAATATTTCAGAAGAAAAGTAGCGTTACAACATTTAAAAGTGTTATTTCCGAAATCCATCCGAAATCCAAGTAGTGATTCAGTAAATCAAGAAGTATTTAAAAAGTGGACCACAAGATCAAAGTAATTGTGTACTAAGTACATATTCCGAAGTCCAAAACAAGTAATGTAGACAAGAGAAACACATTCATCAAGTCTAAGTATATATTATTGCACTAAGCTCATGACACCGAAGCCTTAACGTACTTCAATCAATAGATTGGATTGCCCCACAAAAGTAATATAGGATGCTTGCCAACACCCGGACACCTCTAAATGTTAAATGCACCTGATCAAACTAGTGACCCAAGGAAAGGTGGGGATTGTCAGTCCCGATAGATCTATCCATAACACTAGCGCTCACTATAATAGCAATTGACGGTTCATGATAAGTAGGGACTTCACGGCAATAAGGTAACTTAGGCATTAATAATCAGGCAGTAATCTGGATAGCATACACTTTGAAAAACACTTGTGTCCAATAGTAAAACGGCTATAAGCTCTCATGACACCAGAAGTGCTTAGATGAGATTTGTGGCTCTACGATCAGAGATATAGATGCTTGCCAAACAACCCCTAACATCCTCAATGTTTAAATGCACCCCCCGAATTCAAACTGAGTGCAAGGAGGTGTATTGGGGTTGTTGTTTGTTAAGTGCCCCGATAGATCTAGTCCACTTAACACCAGCGCTCACTATTAATAGCAATCTAACGGTTACATGATTAAATAGGGACTTAACCTTTGTATATGGACTATAAGGTAAACTACTAGGCTATTTAATAATAAGGCAGGCTAATTGTGATAGTCATTATACTTGTGAAAAAACATCCTTTTTGTGTCTCAATAGTTTAAAAACAAGAATTGGTAAGTTTAACCGCTAGATTTTGTGAAATAACACATTTTAAATAGTAAAGGGATGTAGGGTTGGCTATGAAACTCACAAAGTATGTGAAATTTGGTATTGGTTATTCTGGTTAGTAAATATTTATGTAGTTTGTAAAAATATAATAAGTGCATGTATCGTTCCTCCTCGCGTAGTTTTTTAAAAATTGAAAAGTCTTGATAAAGATATAGGCAGGTGACTACATGAAAACTCTCACAGTACGTATTTGAAAGGTTACATTATACTGTATGTAAATATACAAGTTTGGTAAAACGAGAATTGATATTCCTCTCGTTAGGTGTCTTATAAATCATTTGAATAGGAGAATATATTGGAATAATGCTGAGACATGAACTTTCACAAAAGATATCTTGATTAGGTAAATTAGTAATCTACTAGTGTAATATTAATACAACGTTTAGTAAAACGAGCATGTATTGTTCCCATCGTCGTCGTGTGTTTTATAAAACATATGAAAAGATTGAAAATGCGAGGGACTATAACATATCAATAGAATTGAATAGGGTAAGTATTTTATTGTTTGTAGAAATTATACAAGTTTGTAACGAGCATTTGTGATTCCCGCTCGCGGGTTTGATAAAACATTGAAAAAGATTGAATGCGTAGTTTCAGCCTCTCCAAACTTGACAACAAACCAAACTCCTCCGGAATAGGCCCAGATAACGAATTCGACGATAAATCAAGAGTCTTTAACCTACCCATATCTGAAAAACCAGAAGGTAAAGACCCTGTCAACATATTAAGCGAAAAATCAACTACAGACAAATTTCGAAGACCCTTTAAAGAATCTGGTATAATCCCTGTAAGCATATTATCCTTAAGAACCAAATTCTCAAGCCTACTCAACATCCCAATAGACTCAGGAATCGACCCCAAAACCGCGCTAGAACTCAAATCAAGAACCTGCAGTCTACTAAAACTACCCCCCAACCAAGCTGGTATTGACCCAGGTAACCTAAACCCTGATGAATTAAACTTAACCAATAAACTACAATTCCTTAATGACACAATATCAAACTTAGGATTCACACGCCCGCGCCGAGTCCTTTTTAGACCCGTTAAACTAACACCAGTAACCCGACCATTAGTACACTCTATACCAGTCCAGTTTGTACACGGGTCAGTTTTTCTAGGCCAGTTTCTAGCTCGTATGCCTAAGGAAGCTCGAAGATCGAATAACGCAACGCGTTCAACGGGTGAACTCAACTGAGTCAACACCGAGTTCACCATTAGTAACAACACAAAACATAAAATGACCAAAACCCTCATTTCTAAATATTATTAATATGTGTACATAGTTTGTGTAATGAAGAAAAAGGACAAAGTTTAAGGAAGTAAATGAAATCTAAACAAGAACATGTTTTTGTGTGTGTGATTTTAATGAAGGGGGGATATTAATGAAGAGTTATGTTTTTCAACAAGAAAGGTGGAAGGATAATAAATTTATTTTTGTATGGGGAACATGTAGATACAGTTGGAAGTGTTTTTGTGTTTGTGTTTGTGTTTGACTGAAGGAGAGGGAATGAAGAAAGTGAATACTTTTGGGGTTATTTAGTGGTGTTTTTGTTTTATATTTTTTGGTTGTACTTTTTTGTATTTTTGCTTTTGTATGTCATGACTCATGAGTAAATGAGTGACGATGAGTATGCAATTATGAGTGATCCAATCAATTGTATTATGATGAACAAAGTGTTTTATGATTCTCAACGCTAAAGCGAATAACATATTAGATTTTTTTTCTAGTTTTTTTTATCACACTATCGATGCGCTGCGTTCCTGAGTTTTATTTTTGAAAGAAGAGAAAAGAAGTGGGAAGAAAATAAAATAAACTCGTGTTTTAGAGTTTTTTTCGAAGAGAAGAGAAAATAAGAGCGTAAATTTGCCTAATTTTCTTTTCAAAACTTTCTCTCCAAAAGTGGGATGATTTTGAGAGAAAGTTATATAAGAAAGTTTTTAATAAATATAATTACTTAAATGACCTTATAGGAAACATAACTTTTATATATAATTAAGTGTATAATTGTAAAATCATCACATATGACTTCCTTTCTCTTCTAACTCAAGAACATGGTATAAAAAAATAAATTTCATTCATCTTCTCTTATTTTTTGGCCATCTTTAACTCTTCTCTTCTCTTCTTTCATTTCAAAAACTTAGGACCATAGCATATAAGTATTTACATCTCTTTTTCGGTTGCGTGTGTTGGGTTGTGGAGGCTAATGGAACCCGAGAAGAGTGTTGATGAAGCTTTTGTTGGGCTTCTACAGGAGAGCGACAAAGGGTAGGCTCTGTTCGTGGGTCTGCAGCAGCAGAGCCCTCCTGGACTGTAACTATTATGGGCCTGGGTCCATATGAAAGTTGAAGCCCGAGATTACTATCTTGTGGAGAAAGTTAAGGTTTAGTTGTTCACCGCTATATATAGATCTCTCATTGGAATTGTAAATTGTACCACCAAAGATAATAATATTCTCTTTAGTTCAAAAGTGAACTAACCACGATGGCCAAAAACCATTATAAATTTGTGTGTGTTATGTTTCCGCAATTGTGTTCTTACGTTTTTCGTTTTGTAAGGCTTTGTAAGGCTCTGTAAAGCTGTGTAAGCTTGTGGTAGCTCTAGGAGTCTTTGTCTACCTCTTGGTCTGCTTTGTTATGGTGTTAGGCATTATTTTATTGAGCTACAAAGTGGCATCAGAGCCCAGGTTTGGTCTTCAACAATAGCAAAAGATGGTAGAGTTAAGATCGAGTGTTTTGATGGCTGGAATTTTGGTTTCTGGAAGATGGGGATCGAAGATTACATGTATCAGAAGAAGCTACATCAACCCTTATCTGAAACAAAGCCTAGTGGGATGAAGGAGGAAGACTAGGCTTTGTTGGATCGGCAGGCTCTGGGTGTTGTAAGGCTTTCGTTGGCTAAGAACTTAGCCTTCAACGTCGTGAATGAGAAAACCACGCTTGGTTTACTTAAGGCTCTGTCAAACATGTATGAGAAGCCTAGTGCTTCAAACAAGGTTTTCTTGATAAGGCAGCTTGTGAACACGAAGATGACAGAGGGTGCGGCTGTTGCAGGTCATGTGAATGAGTTTAACTCAGTGATATCAAAATTATTAGCGGTTAATATTAAG
Source organism: Tanacetum coccineum (assembly GCA_026074375.1). Classification (NCBI taxonomy): domain Eukaryota; kingdom Viridiplantae; phylum Streptophyta; class Magnoliopsida; order Asterales; family Asteraceae; genus Tanacetum; species Tanacetum coccineum. Next base: position 31,409 of record BQNB010046908.1, on the reverse strand, counting down.
TTTGATGATGAGATGTAGGCTCTGTTATTGTTGTCTTCGTTACCTGATAGTTGATCCGGCACCGTTACAGCAGTTAGTAGTACATCATGTACAAATAAGCTGATGTTTAAAGATATTAGGGATATGATTCTCGGTGAAGACATTCGTAGGAGAAAGTTTGGTGAATATCTAAATTCTTTATTAAGTGCGACGGGTCATGGGAGAAAGAGTAATCGGGGTAGATCGGGATCGAGGAAGAAATCGCCATCGGAGAACACTAGGAACTTCACGTGTTGGAACTATAAGGAAAATGGGCATATTAGAAGTCAGTGTGAGGTTGCATAGGTTGCTATGAATGTCTCTGTAGACGTTTCCGATGATGCTCTGTTATGTTGCGTAGAGGAATATTGTGAATCCTTGGTTATGGATTTGAGTGCCTCATTCCATGCAACCCCGTGCATGAGAATGTTAAAGAACTTCAACCGGCTTCTTGGGAAGTTTCGTTTGGCCGATATAAAAGTTCTAGATGTTGCGGGTATTGGGGACGGGGTTCTCAAAATTACCTTTGGCACCGAGTGGATTTTGAAGAATGTGACGTACATTTCAAGCCTTAAGAGGAGGTTAATCTCTGTAGGGTAGTTGGATGACGAAGGGTACCATATAGGCTTCGGTGATCAGATATGGAAGGTGACAAGAGGTAGTCGGGTAATTGCTCGTGGGTGTAAACAGGGGACCTTGTATATGGTCGAGATTCCGGTGACAAAATGTACGGGCAGGAATCTAACTTAAGGTATCGATTGGAAGGCTGAAAGGTTAAACGCTATCAGTGAATGGCTCGTTGAGAAACTTCACGACGAGTTCTGTGAGTAGATGTATACTCTGCGAGCATGATTTCCTAAAAAGTTGACATGGGAACTTCAAGTGTTAGATTTAGTAAGTCTTGGTATGCTTTTATATATTGTTAAGAGTTTAGGAACTTGTAAAGGTTCGGGAACCAAAGGAAGTGTCGAAGCTAGTGGGAGCTTGGGGTGTCAGTGGGAGCTATGTAAATAGATTGTCACTCTCTATTTATACAGACTTGGTAAGCTTTGTGTACACTCAGGTGTTCAGACCTTCGTATATTTACTCTCCAATGGCAAGGTGTTGCGACTGACTGATTATAGTGAACAAGAATTTTCTCATGAGGCCTTGATTTGCGAGTGGCAAATTGGAGTATCCGTACAGTGGGAGCAGGCTATGGTTAGGATGAGTTCACTTTGGGAAAATCAGACGTGGTTTTTTGGTCAGGTTACCAGCGGGAAAGCAAAGGTTAGAAAATAGATGTTTAAGGGTGTGAAGGCGTTCTCACATGTTAACTTTGATGAGTACATATGCATTGCACTGTCGTAAGGTCTTCTGATTGATGGGAAGGAAGATCTGGCGTGTGTTGAAACTTTGTACGGATGGGTTGTTGGTTTTAATGAAATGTTGGTGACATAATCTAACATGACAAAAGTCAATAAGCTGAAGATATGGTTTTCTCTTGAAAAGAATTCTGTAGTGTCGGAGCTTGGTGAGTCTTTGACGTGCCTTCTCAAGAACTGAGGAAGGAGGTTGAACTAGAGAGAATGAAGATGTCTATCCTAGATTTAAGATGTAGCTCGTGATACCTTGTATCGAAAGTCTCCTAACTCTACGTTTAGTTAGTTGAGCGTATCCCGTAGGTTCGGCGGTACGAAGAGGTTGGAACAGAGACATTGTTGAAGGGATGATGATGTAGATTTACTGAAGTTACTGAGTTGAATAGCAGTTGAGCCTCCAAGTGGGAGATTGTTGGGTTGTAGAGGCTAATGGAACCCGAGAAGACTGTTGATGAAGCCTCTGTTGGGCTTTTACAGAAGAGCGACAGAGGGTAGGCTCTGTTCGTGGGTCTGCAGTAGCAGAGCCCTCCCGGGCTGTAACTATTATGGGCTTGGGTCCATATGGAAGTTAAAGCCCGAGATTACTATCTTGTGGAGAAAGTTAGGGTTTATTTGCTCACCCTTATATGTAGATCTCTCATTGTAATTGTAAATTGTATCACAAAAGATAATATTCTCTCTAGTTCAAAAGTGGACTGACCACGATTGCCAAAATTGTGGGAACCACTATAAATTCGTGTGTGTTATGCTTTCGCAATTGTGTTCTTACGTTTTTCGTTCTATAAGGCTCTGCAAGGCTTTGTAAGGCTCTGTAAAGCTGTGTAAGCTTGTGATAGCCTCTGTGAACCTCTGTCTACCTCTTGGTATGCTTTGTTGTGATGTTAGGCATCGTTTTATTGCCCTACAACGTGTCCTTACTGTGTGGTTTAAGAGTCTTGTGGCCAAAACATGTTCTCGTTGTTAGCCTTGGATCTCGGTCGATCGGATTGATTTACATTTCAAGGGTCACATGCAAGATCGCCATGTCTTGTTTGATTGGAGTCGGACAAGGTCTTAGTTCTTTTATGGGTTACTAGTTATCTCAACATATCGTCCGTATTATATTGTACGATTCCCTCGTCGTTCTGCAATTAGAGATATTCAGATATACAACCCTTCGTGAATAAACTGGATCTTTCGATCAAGTCCTAACGAAATCTCATTTTAAGGGAGAAAAAGCATTTTGCCTAATAAGTGATGTAAAATTGGTATAGAAACCAATGCATTATTTAATACTTACTTTTGGAACTTTCTTTTTGTGGTTACTAAACAATAAGCATAACATGAGCTCATGTGTATTTTTTTACTCGTATTCTTGTTTTATGGGTACAGAACTACAGATTGATCAACTTGAGACTGCACTGGAATGATAGTTATATAATTTGTACGCTTGTACTTTTGGTTTTGGATACTGGATTTTGTTGGTGGCAAAACTTTTAAGAATAAACAAGTGTACATTTAATATTCATATATGATGTCAACTTTTAGGAACGATACAAGGACACGAGGTTGTAGTTTATATAAGTTTGTAATATGATTAGTAAACTAAATATATATAATATAATTACGCCCATTTTACATTAGATAATCTCGTACATTAAAACATGCCTAGAATGCAAGTAGCATAAATTTGTGGACGAGTACCATGCTAGTTGAAGAATATCAGATTCTGAAGTATAAATAGTAACGAGATATTTAGTTCCTTATTTTGTGAAGAAAAACAAATGAAAATGAAAGTCACATGTGTAGAAGATCAATTAGGCAAGGTACACGGTGGTTATGGTCTTTTAGAAATAGTCAATGATTTACACATAAATGTCCACTTGCACTTGCATTCGCCATGTTTCCACATTGACATAACGACATATTTTGTTGTTTATAAGCTATACTAAGAGGCTTAAAATAGAATAGAAAAAAATAAAAATATTAAATAAGGAATACATGGTCGACATTAATTGATATCACTCAACAAAAGCAAACTCGAGAAAAGTTTCATGTAGGAAAGATGACCCGGTCATTAAGCATAATTTTTTGGTGACTAAATAATCGTTTTGTTGTCAATTTCTCGAAAAAAAAACAAATAAAGTCAAATGTGTGACACAAAGAAAATGTAATCAAGTATCATAAGATACAATATAAACTTGTACAATTCTCATTTACATTTACAATTAAAAATAAAAAACAAATTATTTAACCCTTAAAAAATGGCAATATTTGACTAGATTTACTCAATATCAAATCAATTGACACGCCCAATTGAGCTAGTTTTTCCTAATAAATTATATCGAGTAATAAGACTAATTTGAACTTGCAACAATGGTCCCTGTCACTTTCTAATTAAATCCCTCCACGTGTCACTGATGATAATAATATCTTACTTGTAATATACCATAATTCATCTACAACTCTACAAGTAGATATTAAACTAACATATCTTGGTAGCAATAATGTACTTTCGTTATAGATTGCATCTTGCGGGTCAATAAAACGTATACGCACGCAACTAGATCCATTTATGACAGACATGAATCAATATTCAATATTACGCTAACTCTCCAGGGTTGTCGAAACCGTTGGTGTAAGCAAGGACATTTTTGTGCATCGACTAATGACTTGTTTGTTTCATCAAAATGTTTTGTTTCTGAATCTAATTATTATATTTTACCGTTAACAAGTATTTGAGAAGTTTGAATGTGAATCATATGATGTTGCTTATTTTTTGATTTGGTAAAATGTTAGAATTGTGTCAAATTTAGCATATTAAATATGAAAAACGTTGCATTTATTATAAAAAAAACTAATTAAATGTTTCAACAATCTCAATCGTAAATTTATATCAAATCGATAAATGTGTGTAAATGTTTATCATACATAGATGTGTGTTGAAGTCATACACTTGTAACACATTATAAATATACACATTATAAAACAAGAAAAGGAAAAATATAAAAAAAAATCATTATATATAATTAACGATTTTACAAATTGAAACAATCAAACAAAAGGATAAGCATTAAAATACTCCTGTACTCTCTTAATTACGTAAGAGACCCTAACATCATCTCTTATATAAAAAGAGTCAACTGCAAAAACATTCCCTTGTTTTCACTTTTCACATAATAGATATTTGTCAAAAACTATGTCAGTATACATCCTCGTTAAGGCAAAAACTATGCCACAATACATCCCCTGATGACGAACGAGCAAATATATTTGCGTCTTATTATTCTCACGAGGATTAATGTGTAAAAAAACACAGTGATGTATTTTGAAAATATACTTTTTTTATTTTTTTTTTATTTTTTTGTTTTATTATTATTATTTTTTTAATACGTTTTAATACTTATTTTTATTTTTTAATACATTTAAAAAAACAAAAAAATTAAAAAAAAATATTTGCAAAATACATCCCTGTGGTTTTTTTTATACAATACATCCCTCAATCGTGAAAGATCACGAGAAAAATATTTTGCATCGTTTTCGTCCTCGGGATGTATTGTGGACATCAAGCGTTTCTAACGAATATTATACTGCCAATAGCTTCTGACATGGATGTATTATGTGAGAAAGCTGAAACCACATGGAAGTATTTTACAGTTTACTCTACTAAAAATGTAGACATATGTTATCTCTACCACCTGGATAAACCCGACACTAGAAAAACTACTTCAAGGTGGACCTCCCCGCCAGCATAATCGTGTTGTTGAGAGAAGTTCAATAAAAATGAGAGTTAAAGTGCAAAAACAAGTACAAGGGAATCACAAAAAACATTCGACGAGAAGCAAGCAAACACGCAATAAATAAAAATAATCATAAAAACTTAGAGAAAAAAGACAAACAAACACAAAAAAGTCATATGCCATAGGAGAACACATACAAAATGACAATAGTAAAAAAAAAAAAAGCGCAAAAGAGGCAATGAGCCAAAAGCATTAAAAAAAACATAAAAGCAAGAAAGCAAAACAGGTTTTTTTTGTGTTTTTGTGACGCAAAAAATTGAGTAAACTAGCAAAAGCTAGAAAACAATTACAAGAAATAAATTGGAGATTTTTTAACACATCGTCCAAGAAAACGTCGTATGACAAGACTTTTACACCAATTAAAGCACAAAAAAACTATAGCATCAAAATTCCGAACAGAGTCTTGAGAGATTCTCCAAAAATGAGCGATTCCGAAAGGTCCAATAATCCACAAAAAACCACCAAATACGAAGAACAATCCCTCCCAACATACTTTGACCTTAGAGGAAACTGAATCGAAAGAATCCAAGACTATGCCAACTCCTTGAACGATGACCAGATCATGGAGGATCTAAGGCCCCACCATCGCAATGCGACGAAGAGTCCAACCGGTTGAACCGGTAACCCGGTGACCCGGTGACTCGACCGGGTCGATTCAAAACCCGGTTTTCAAAACATTGCATAGGAGAACACATACAAAATGACAATAGTAAAAAAAAAGCGCAAAAGAGGCAATGAGCCAAAAGTATTAAAAAAACATAAATGCAAGAAAGCAAAACAGGTTAAAGCACAAAAGAAAGAAGTACGTACAAAAGATAGACTTACAAGCAAAATTAAAACTAAAAACTTATGTGAACAACGAAGTTCAAAGCAAGGCAATCACGTTTTGCAAGCTTAGCGTTATTATTTAACAAGCACCTGTATAAACTTGAAAGTTATGAAAACAGTGTAATATGAATGAAAGTTTGGAAGAGTCTTCGGTCCACCGCCAAGTTAATTCAAACCTTACATAGTTACATGGTTATACAAGGATTATATCCAACAAAATAGACCCAAATTGAAACAAGAAAATAATCATATATGGGTTTTTCTAACTTGTGTATTAGGATCACAAGATAAGAAGCAAAAAATGTACAAAAAAATAAATAAAAACCCACAGAAAGGTACAAAAAAGTATACAGAGACTCACATCCTTATATACTTTTTTATATTTTTTTGTAAGTTATTGACTTCTTATCTTGTGCCCCTATAACAGAAGTTAGAAAAACCCATCACGTGTATGTGCCAAAATGAATTGATTTGATAGTGAAACTAGGATAAGTAAAACACGTGGTCTGTTAACCGTGTTGGCAAATTACGATAATGTATACTCTCTCCGTCTCATAATTATTGTCCCCCCGACAAAAAACACACAGTTTAATAAAAGTGCATTTATTACTGCTTTCTCTCTCTTACTTTTTAACAGAATGACATTTTTACCTCTAGCTAATTAATTAAAGTCTTCTTTAAAGTTCGTAATAATAATTTCAAACAAGGGTAATATAATAAACTTGATCAAACTTCTCTATCTATTTTTAGTAGTGGACAATTAAATTGGAACGTCTCAAAAAAGAAACATGGACAATAAAAATAGGACGGAGGGAGTACCAATCAAATCAATCCACATAAAGATTTTTTTAAAGAGTTAGGTATTGTAGGGTCATGACTTCAAACCATGAAAAAAAGTGTTGTCACATCACATTTTTTTTCATGAGATTACTTTTTCACATGACATCAAAAATAAGATCTATCGTTGGCATCACAAAATGTGGTATCGTGAGAGAATCTTTTTATTTTCGTTACATAAATTAAAAAATAACAAAAATTAAACTTTTATTAAATAAAACAAAGTACATTGGATGAAAATACAAAATAAAATAAAGATACATTAAAAAAAAATTACAATTTAGTGAAATGCTCGACGAGGTTTTGTCGAAGCTCGGTGTGCACTATTCTATCTCGAAGTCGAAGTTCTTTGGTTTTTCTAACATGTAACTCGCATCGTTTGATCCAAGTTCGTTGAATGTTCGGCTGTTGCTTAACGAACATATCTTTAAAATTAATAACTTCGAAACCTTGATCTTGCAATATCATGTTATATAATATTATTTAACAATACATGATTCCTCGTAGCGCATTGATTTGGTAAGCACGTGCGGGTTGTTGTATAATTCTCCAACGACCTTGTAGGACTTCAAAAGCTCGTTCAATATCTTTCTTTGAACTTTCTTGAACTATTTTAAACTTCATTATTTTTTCATCCCTTGCAATAGAATATGTTTTGACAAACGCATCCCATGTCGGATAAATACCGTCGGCTAAATAGTAACATTTGTTGTATGTTTTTCCGTTTACTACAAATGGAGCTTCCAGAGCTTTATCGGTAAAAAGATCATCAAATAACGGGGAACAATATAACACATTGAGGTCGTTATTTTCCCCCCGGAACACCAAAATATGCATGTTAAATCCACAATTTTTGATCCGCAACGGCTTTTAACATAAGAGTTGGGTATTTATGATTGCGTCTTTTGAATTGACCATGTAAGGACTTTGGACAGTTTATCCAATTCCAACGCATACAATCAATACTCTCGAGCATTCCCGAGAGTCCATGTTTTTTTTCGTGCAATGCATATATATTTTGGATATCCTCTAAATTGGGCTTTCTTAAAAACACTTCTACGTATAAAATATATATGCATTTGTTAGGATCATTTATCGTATCAAATTGATGCTATTGTGATGTCGGGTGGCCGACCAGAAAATCAGCCGACCACCATCATGGTAATGGTGATGAAAGACATAGAGAGAGTAGAGGGAAGAAAGATGTGTATTAGCTTAGAGAGAGAAAGTAATACACATACAAATGAAGCCTCATCCCTCTTTGGAAGTAAGGATGGGGTATTTATGGCCAAGACACGATCTAACTTAATACATTTGACAGTTCTAGTCCCATGCGTGTCCGGATTAAGATAACTAATGTAATTCCGTAAATGTCGCTCACATTTTAAGGCTAACAATCTTCCCCCAATGTGGTGACATACGAAATTACTTACAATGTTCCTAACTGTTGACATCAAATAATGTTACTTTTATAGCATCATTTATCCCATGTAAATAACCCATTTTGTATAATTATTGCAAAGAATTGTTACTTAATCGTTTGTATTTGAGAATTGCAGTAATTATGGAGTACTTGGTGAAGATTAGCAAAAAGGCACGCATTCTGGAGCTTAAACGAAGACATTTGAAGATTACTGTTCTGACATCCAATACGCTGTATCCATCAAGGAAGATACGACGTATATGTGCCTGCACTTCACTAAAGACCACAAAGGATCAAGGATCAATACGCTGTATCCAGAGAAGTCTATACGCCGTATTCAAGTTATGGAAATAAAATATTCTGGAAGATATCGAACGTGGGCCCTACTCCAAGAAATCCCCAATACGCCGTATCGAAGCCTTTCGATACGCCGTATTGACCCAATTCCAGACCTTATAAATAGAAAACCTAAAAACGAGTTTTCAGTGTGCTAAATCATATTTTCGATACCTAAACCATAAAAGTCAATTTTCAGAAGAGAAGAATAGTAGAAGAGGTCTTGCAACGTAATTAATTCCATAGGAAACAACTTGTAATCTCCTATACTATTGTAATCGTTCAGTTTTTGGTATCATTCGTTAACTCGGTTAGTTTACTGATATGTGAGAAATCACATATCCGTTTTGTACCAAAAATGACCCTAAAAAGATGAAAATGTGCAGAATTATGCTTGTATATGTGTATTTTGTCTTTTGTGAATGTGTAGGTATGGATATTACAAGAATCAAAAGAAAAGAGCCAAAAACCGAACAAAAACGAACATGAGACAGAATGAGTACACAAGAGCCGGGTGTTTATCAAGTTTAAGTCAACAAAAGTCAACCATGGTCAACCTTGGTCAATTCATGAAAGACAAAACCCTTGAAATTACCAAAAGGTCCTTAATGTTAAATCATTTTCAACAAAAATCCCAAAACCTATTACATCGTTAGTCCTTTGTTACTTAGGGACTAACAGTCGTTAAGTATTATTATTAACCAAACCCAAAACCATTTAACCAAGCCCATACCAAAAACTGTGGCCCAATTCCCTTTAAAAGCCCAAGTCAACTTGGTCAAACAACTCAAACAAAGATATAAAAAGAAAAAGGCGCGAATTGGTTTTATAATTCATCCCCCGTCCCCAATTTTACCCTGCACACCCGTACACCAAATTAACCCCATTTAAATGCAATTTACTCTTCTAGAAGCTCGTCTTACATGGCTAAAAGATTCTTAGTGCCAAGCTCCATGTCAGCAAGCAAAAATGTCACCAAAGGCAATGATTGGTTGAGCTGACACAAAGAATGACACGCGTACTCTAAAGTAACACAATAATTGAGGGATTTTACACAAAAATCAGTTGAAAAGAAGCACAATCAAGTTCCCAATGATTGAATTGCCATGCTAGCAATCCGTGTGACCATTCTCATCCAAGGGCTACTAATCAAGATCCTAATTCAGTTAGAGATGAAGGGACAAGATTAAAGGGAGCGTCTCAAAGCTAAAACCTTCCTCTCTTGCCTATAAAAGGAAGCCTCACCCCACTCACATGGCATCTAGTGTAGAATTTAGGGTAGCTTTTAGCTTATGAAATTTTAGCTTATTGTAATGTTTGTAGTCTTTCAATTAATGTAATTCTCTTTTAAGCTTGTACTCAATTTTTTTATAGTCAATAAAATGCAGTTTTCTTATTGTTCAATTTGCAATTTATGTTTTCACCTTTATGCATAATGGTTTGAATAACTCTCTAATACTGTTTCATAAGCTCAAATAGCTCATAAGCTATTAAAAGCTCCTAATAACTTTAATATTCCATGGAATTGGATAGATGCTTTGAGTATTCAAGTGGTAATAGTTCCTAATGGTCAGGAGTTAGGATTAGATTAGGAAATTGATTGAGCTTAAAGCTACAAGATTAAGCTACTCTTGTAAGCTCTAATTTGAGCATTCACCTTTGTTTAGCTGAGGTGGAGGTACTCATCTCTTTTCCTTTTCTTATTACTTTGATGTCATTTAAATAATCTAGTTATACTGTTCTCCTTAGCTTAATCTTGCTTATTGTTAACTTATAATTGCTTAGAGTAGCTTATTACTGCTTTTTATAGTTTCTTGATGTTAATTGTGTTCATTTAGTAGTAGAAAAATAGTAGAAGTCGAAAATGCAAAACACTGAAGAGCGCAATAATAGTACCAAAACTCTAAGCCAACACCATAACAAATCCAAATCACAAATCCAAACTATCCTAATTTCATCCTCCTCAACACAAAACAGACTCGAACCAAGGCTCGCTACACGAACATGATCCCATTTCATTCTTTTCTTTAAACCCACAATTTATTATTAATTACAAATATATATATCATTACCCCCCCCCCCCCCCCCCCCCCCCCCCCCCCATTTTATCTAAATTTTTTCCCCTCCCCCCCCCTATATTTTTGACCTTAAAAAGATCAAGAACACGGGTGAACGTTCATCATTGATCTTTATGAGACATAACCTCTGTTTCACTATCCGAAAGTAAAAGAAAGAACTATAACAATTTGTGTTATATTCTTTTCATTTGTTTCGTTCAAAAATGCAAAGACAAGAGTTAAAAAACCTACCGAGACCTGAATCAAAGATCTTGAAGCAAAACCTTGTGTTCTTTATGGGCTTTACTGATACAAAAGGGTCTTGTTTCATTGTGGGTTTCTGGTTCGATGAGGATAAACTATGATGGTTATTGGATTGAGACTTGAATGGAAACAAATGAAGAGATAAGGTAGAGGTGACACGTGACTATTGATGTTTTTTATGAGATAAGAGTTGGTGAACTGAGATGTGTTATCATAGAGAGAGAGGCGGAGGTAATAAGGAAACATATTTAGGTTTAGGTTATGGCCACTATGAAACAAAATGTGATATATAATCCTATTGATTTGAGGTCGGTTCTGATATAACTTGGGTCTAGATCCAAGTATTCGAAGGGTATTGTTATTAGGCTAATCCGAAAATGGTATGGGCTGATCATGGGCTGAAGGTTGGTTATACCGAAATTGGATATTTGGACTGATATAAAAAAATGGACTGTATGGAATTGGGTTGTATTAGTGCATTTAATTATTATGGAATAAGGCCGAATTTTGAAAGCAATTATTTCTCGGAAACAAAAACATCACTTATTTCTTTAAACGATCCGGATAAAAGATTCACGAAAACCGTTCAAAAGGCTAGTCTTGGGATTTAATCGCAAAAATTGATTACGTGGATGATTCGTTATCATTTATTTAAAGTTGAAGTGGAATTTCATGGGTGCGTGTACTTATCATATCTTAAAAGTCGAGGTTGGTTGGATGATGACTTTTAATGATAACTTGTTCGAGCTTATAACCGGTTGTTGATGAAGACTTAACAAATCTAGCAATGTGTGATCTATAAACGCAGAAGTTGGTGCTCAATGCGTACATTTGCTATCACTTAAAGGAGTTACGTTGTAGTTCTCAGTGTCTACATGTTGAGAATTTTTCAGAGATTGGTTATTATACTTCAAGGAATTACGTCGTCGTATTCGTATAGTTGGAGTCACGTGGATAGCACTAAGAATAAGTCACAAGTTGGGTATTCTACTTCAGCATCAAGTTTGGGTATACTGCAATTTTCTCCATCAAGGTAATCATTACAAAGAAAAGCCGACAGGAAAAAAAACACCCCCCCCCCCCCCCCCCCCCCCCCCCCCCCCCCCCACTCCCCCCCCCCCCCCCCCCCCCCCAAAATACGAGGTTGAATTAAATAAGTTGAGGAGAACGATTCACACATGACTGTCTCTATCGAAATTCGGGCGTAACCGAATTATGATTATTTCGATGGTCATTGGATATAATCAGGGGGAAGAGTGGTCGATAGATGCAACAACCAGGGGAAGAAATGTGTACATCCGGGACTTAATTGATTTAGTGTAATACTACATGCCGGGACTTAATGAATTAGAGTTCTTACTTCTATGAGTTGTTTGTGTATAGTATGTGCATGTTCCCCGTGAGTGGATTGCTACTAATCAGCAGATCGGAAGAAGTCAGTTTTGCTGCTAAGTGTGGTTACTTTTCTTCTACAAATCCGCTACGAGCTTGAACCGCTATTGAAATTAGAAGTTTATCAACTACATCAAAGTGTCATATTTGCTTCAAATGGCTGTCTGTTTGAGGGGAATCAGTTGAACTGCTTAAAGACATGCGGTATGAACTGGGGGGGGAGGGGATGTCAACTTCTGTTTATACGGATTTACATTGTATTCTTACAGTAAAGGAATGAATTTAAGCTAAAGTAACAAGTTGAAGACAAAGCATAATACTGCAGATATCTATAGCTATTTGTACTTGTAGGATACATTGTAAGTATTCCATATGGCACATATTAGGGAAGATGTCTAGGGATCAAAAGTATGGTGTTATATGGAAATTACTCTAGTTTAAGGTTAGTTAAAACACAAGGATAAAAAGTGTAATTAGTTAAAGTGTTCGTGAGTTTTGCTATAAATCTCCCCTTTATCAACATTAGAGGGTGAAGCTCACATTCGTATTTTCTTTCATTTTTCCATTTTAATAATACTTTAAAAATTAGAAATAGCTCTCTCCTCAGTCATTGGCTTATTTTTAGTTTTTGAGCTTCCTCCGGCCCTCCCGTGCTCGTGAAATCATGAAACCGCACCACGTAGGTTTTAGGAAGAAGTGACGCCTAAGTTCTTAGATATGATATGCTGCCTCTGCAGAAGTAATCATTTGCAGCTAAAATACTAACCAACGTTCTAATTGGATTAATATGACCTTATATAGTTTTCTTATATTTTGGCTTAGACTACTCTTTTTATCTTTTGTTAATTTACTTGCGTGTATTATTGTGTCTTAAGTTGATCTTAGTCACCACAAAACTCGTGTCAGTCTCTCAGCTTGAAAAAACCCCCTTATCCGTTAGAATTAGGAGTAACATAGGTTTAGCATAGGTTTAACATAGAATAGAATTAACTTAGTCTAGATAATAAAAATATTCTATATAATGAAGATTGGTACTCACTCTTAGTGATCGATACCCTACTTACCACGAAACTCCCATCTGACCGAGTACACTGCCCGTTAAAGTGTTGTTTTTGGTAAAGTCGGCAAAATATAAATTTAAAACTTGAAACATAAATTACAACCACACAACGACACATCAATTACTCATTAATTAATTACCTTTAAGTTAAATAATGATTCTAACAGATTAATTAACGGCTGTTAACCAATTCGTGAAATAATTAATAATATACTTAATATAGTTACTATAAATATATTAATTACATTATAAATGGAAGTACCTTGGAGTATACGTGTGTGACCGTATAAGCTCACGTGTCTCCGGTCATATAATTATATACTATGATATGAACACTTCCCAATAGATTTTGTCTTACACACGCATGCCTTTCATACATAACGTTATTTTAAACTTAACCCTTTAAATTTATATATTTACTTCTCCTTATCTTTTAAACCTAACCACTAAATTTTAAAAAATATCTTCTTTTGTTTTATTTTTTTCTTTGCAAACTTGGTTGGGGTATTTGGGGATTTTCATGGTATTTGCATTTTAAACTCCAAATCTAATTTAATTTTTTTTTTAGTTGTTGTTTGGTATCTTAAACGAAGGAAATTAAAATTTCATGAATTGCCAAAATGAGGAGAATTAAAATGCTTTCAAAAAGTGAGAAATTTTAATTTACTTGAAAACATTTTTTATAAACTTTTTTTTGTTGTTTTTGTTGTAATTTTTCTTGTTTTGTGGTTTATTTTAAATCAAAGGAAAAAATCCATAGCTAGGGGTATTAGTCCGATGAGATTGTTGGGTTCTCGTTTATTTGGGTCGGTCACATTGTCGAATCTAAGGTTAAAAACTTCGTACGACCGACTATTTTGATTCGGGTTAGTCGGGTTTGTATCAACTCGGGTCGGGTCAGCCCCAATATGAGTAAAATGTACTAAAATGTCCTATTTATACTCTTTTGAATAGAAAATTTATAAAATTTATATTAAATTAAAAAAAAACTATTTATTCTGGTCAATCGGGTCGAACCAGAACCCGTGTTACCGAAAAATATTTCAACCCGATTCCCGACCCTATTTAGTTGTTAGGTTTACTTAGGCTGACCGAATTACTGAATATAATTTTTTTGACCTGTGTAAAAAAAACCCCCCCCCCCCCCCCCCCCAACCCGACGGAATAAGCCTAATCGGGTCCAAGGTCCTGTCATGCTATTTTGACACCCCTATACGTCACTCCCATAAAAAAATTGCAATAATAAATTAAAAATTTTTTTTTGATTTAATGACGTTTGGAAATATTATGAATTTCTATCAACCAAACATGCAAAAGTATTTTAATTTCCGAAATTTTAAATTCTCAAAAGTTAAAATTTTCTATAATTTAGAATTTTAGAATTTCAAATTCACGAACCAAACGCCACCTTACAGTTTTGATACATGTATTTTATTTAATTTTTGAACTGTATGTAAAATTAAGCAAAAAATTGCAATTTTTACTTTACAATTGGCTAATCAAAAGTCTAGAATTTGAAATAGAGTTCTCAACTTCTCATATTGATTAAAGAGAAATATTAGATTTTAGTTTCTTATTTTCCCTTATATATTACTATTACTAATATAATCATTGCTCGCACAATACGATGTCGTTTTCGACGTGGAAAAATTTTGGCCCAAAAGCCCAAATTCATTAAATAAAAAAATCTTACAAAACATACCCTCAAACTATGCAACAAGTTACAAAACTACCTTGCACTTGTAACTATTTATGACTTTTTTATATAACAAACTTTATTTATCAAATGTATAACACATATCTACCGATTCATTCATACAAAATATATATGGCTGAAAAGATCTTTGAATTGCGAGCATAACGAGCTCAATATTAAAATACTTTTTACAGACGTACAATTTTATAAAAAATGTTAGACCTTTACTATATATTTTTAAAAAAAAACTTTCAAAACATACCCCTAAACTAACTAATAACTTTAAAATAAACACCAGGGGTCAAAGACGTGATATTCTATGAAATTTAAGTTATATAAATAACACTATACTTTTTGCTATTTACGATTATTTATATAACCAAACACTCTTTCACAAATATCTAACAGATTTTCGTCAACTTCTTTGATAAAAAATATACCGACGATTACGCCTCTTAATTATGAACAAAACGAGGCCAATATTGAAGCTTTTGAGATTTGTACATGTTTGTAAAAAATGTCATCGACCCTAAATTTTAATGAAAGCTAAATATGTAGAAGTGTATGTAGTCTAAAGGCTAATGGTGGAGAAATCTATGAAAGTTTACTTCTTACAAAAAATTACTCGCTACATAATTACGATAATGCATCTTCGAAAAACAAATAAAAATAGCTCCGTCGCAACGCGTGGGCCGAAACAACTACCAAAATATATATTCGACAACCAAAGATAAATAAGCTCGCCGCAACGCGCGTAGCAATAGATTTCTGTTGTACACACACGTAAAATTACATTTATATATAGTCTGAAACTGCATATGAAAAAATATTAATTCAAGAAAAATAATTTACTGAATGGAAAAAATAATAATAATTCTCTATTCAACAGTTCAAGTATTATACAAATCTGAAAAATGCATATGAAAAAATATACATTCGAGAAAAATGGTAAACTGAATGGAAAAAAATGATAATAATTCTCTATTCAATAGTTCAAGTATTATACAAATCTGAAAAATGCATATGAAAAAATATACATTCGAGAAAAATAGTAAACTGAATGGAAAAAAATGATAGTAATTCTCTATTTAACAGTTTAAGTATTTTACAACTTTAAGCAAAACGAGCGGCATTTCGTATCAAATTTATGCAACATAAAGTTAACCCAAAAAAAAGGCAAAAAATTTCGAATGAAGCTTCACTTCTTATGTAATAGATTCGCAAAAAAATAAGCACCATCGCAACGCACGGACTATCATGCTTGTTGTCTATAGTAGTTTTTACATGGTGTATAGAATTTTATTATATTATGGTTTACAACTATTCATAGCCCATCTATTTAATCTATTATGCTTAATAGGTAACACCAACAATACTCGTTAGGAAAGCAAAAATTATAGCAGAGGACTAATATGAGGCTCTATTTTAAGCAAAAGACCAACTTTTGTCCATTATCCAAAATGGCTAAGATATCACCCGAAATCTTGAGAGGAATGGCGTTTTCTGGGCGATATGCACGTGTCAACAAACAACCTGCCTCGGCAACAACACTACCAATAAGTGGATAAAGACATTGGGTCCCCATGTACATATATTACCTAAATTTTTGGGCGATATAAGGTTTTATTAATAAAAAATTGTCAGTGCCATAGAATATTGTGCCGAGTTTATTTAAATTTTGACGTTGAAAGTTTTTTTTGGTTATATATTTATGGGTTAGGGTTTTTATTTAGTGATTAGGGTTTTGTTATTTAAAAAAAATGAAAGTGAATATGTGCACTGTTTGTCAACGTTTTAGTACATGTATATGTTTTACATAATTGTTTTTTTTACGTGATTTGTGTTCTCTTTGATGAGCACTATGCAATGAACAAAAAATTGTTGGAAATAAAGTTAATATGAATACGATACAATATTTCAAAGTGTGTCACTCGTGCATTTTTTGTTATTTTCATTTTGCTAAATTTATATGAATTCAATTTTTCTAATTTGGAAATTTCTAATTAAAAACATAAAACTAACATTATCAATGTGAATCATTACAACATAAGAAACACCACATGTACAAGTACATGGCCAACCTTATTTTGACGATTTGAAAACATAAAAACGACAACAAACAACGACATACATGGTTAGCAACTTGGTGTTAGCAATAAAGCTGTTACATTTTCTTTGTAGTTCTTGATCTTTTTGATGGCTTTTCTTCCTTGCTCTCTCAACAATCATCCCTGTCATGCACCCATAGGGCGTTAGCGGACCACATAACTCAGATAAGTGGGTGATGTGATATGTCATAAGCCTGTTAATTTCAGGCCTACGGTTGGTAAATCTATTAGCAAAGCGATGCATCAAGCTTAAGATTTGTTCCTCCAAACAAGCCTCTTCATCATGAGCTTCTTGTAGTGCCACAAAGGAAGTTAATCTATGTTCATTTGAGTTAGTAGCCATGGTTAATAAAATGAGAAATACATTAAAATTTTTTTCATTGATAAATTAGTTTGAGACTGAGAGTCCCCAAGTTATGTCTGTATATATAAGCTATAATTTTACAACATTTGCAGTCATTAGTCATTCAATGTCTGAAAAAGCATTTGAATTGTCACATCATGTCATATATTATGTTAAATTTTAAGCGATAAACAACACTGTCATTGATTAGTCTTATCCCCTGCAGTAAAAAGAAAATGACTGTCCAAAATGCATGTCATTAGATCGCTTAAATATTTAAGGATAATGAAATATTGTCATTCAGTAGTCTTATACCCTGCAGTAAAAAGCAAATTGACTGTCAAATCATGTATATAACAAGTAAAATTCGTATGGTATTTTAATTTTTGTAATGTATTTTTATTTTAATTATATAAAATTAGTTTGTGTGAAAAAATAAATAAATGGTTGGTGCTTGGTGACCAAATAAGAATCTGTAAAAGTAGATTAACATTATTCATTCAAAGCAATACAAATAAGAAAACAACACATGGAATATAGTAGACGGCCAACCTTATTCATGTGAAATGAAAACATAAAAAATACGACAAACAACTACAAATAGGGGTGTAATCAAGCCGAGCCGAGCCCGAGCTCAACAAGGCTCGAGCTCGGCTTGGAAAACCAAATGTTAGCTCGAACTCGGCTCGATTGCTTGTCAAGCTTTAACCATTAAGGCTTGAGCTCTGCTCGAGTAGGATTAGAGCAAAGCTCGAGCTTAACTTGAAAAGCTCGAAATTATATATATGAAACAAATACAATCATATTGCTTACAACACCACAAAAAGCTATCCATTTGCATTTACATAGCATGGACTTTAAAATATAATGAAAACTAACAAAAATGACTTTTACATAAAATGACTATATCATTTTATTACCACACAAAATAAGAACAAATCACTTATGAAAGACAGAATCATAAAATAGTAGGATGCAAATTATGGTTTATATGGTACTTCTAGATATAATATTTAATCTTTTATGGAGTTAGTCATTACAATTAGGTTAATATTCAAATCCGCTCTTATTTACTTATATAAAAATAATATGAAAATATATTTATACTAAGGCTCGAAAAGCTCGATGAGCCCTCGTACGAGCTATCAAAAGCTCAAGCTTGGCTAACTATATGTTTCAAGCTAGTTTATTGGGCTTGAGCTCGATAAAAGCTCAGCTTGATTGAGTCGAGCTTGAACTCGAGCTTGAGTTGCTTGCTAAAAGATTGGCTCGTTTGCAGCCCTAACTACAAACATGGTTGGCATAGAATTGTTTGAAGCTACATGTTTGTAGGGCAGGATTCTACTATTGCCTTGTATATTGTTAAAATGAATTTTTGCTTCTCAACAATGATTTCTCAACAATTGTCTCTTCTTGTCCTCAAGTTGTATGCGGTATGTATATTCGCTTTATGGGTCATTAGCAAAGCATGTAAACCGTAGCTATTAAGGCTCATTATTGGCATAGCATGCAACATCATCATATGTATTTCACGGATATGTATTTCCTCTACAACACGAGTTAATTCGCACGACAACTGATTTGCAAGTGTGACCTCATCTTCTAGTTCACTTTCTAGTCTTCTAAGAAGTGTTTGACGTATTGAATTTGCAAAATAAGCCATAGGTTTTGATGATTCAAGAAGTTGTGTGTGTGAGAGTAGGGTGGATTGTCAATGCTAATATAGTAGATATAGTGAACAGATTATAGGTGGCTGTTGTCTTGTCTTTGTCATATAAATGTCTAAAAAAGCCAAATGACTTGTCAAATCATGTCCTAAATCGCTTAAATTTTTAAGTGATAAATGACATTGTCATTAAGTTGTCTTATTAATGTCAGTAATTCAATATTGAATTATAATGTTTGAAATGTGGTTTATTTAAAAAAAATATAAACTACTAGAACTATTGAGAACCATACGAAAAAACATTCTTAAACCATATGTGATACATCAGGCATAATCATTACTTGTACATACGATTCTTCCATATTTCTTTATGACGTTGAACTTCTTTAGTTTCCTCGTCTTCAAAGTGTTCTTGTTCCGCCCATTCAACCATTTGATCGAAAGTGTAATCATTTTGTGTTACCTCCCTTCTTTCCTCTTCATTGTCACTTGTATAGTCAGTTATGGCATGATTCATCATTTCTGCCAAGGTGGCATTTGGGTATATATATTTTGCTATAATAAAATTTACACCGACATGGTCAATGTAAATTTCTAATTTGCCTTGTGCTGAAGATATATCAAACATCACATGCATATCGTAGTTGTTTCTAAGTTTGACGGTAAAAATTACCACAACAACCATTTTATTTAAACTCAAAAACCTTTTCTTCCTTTTCTTTTTAAGCCGACGCATAAACACCCCTTTTTTCATTTTTGATTTCAAGTTTCGATCTTTTTGGCGATCAACTTGTACAACTAGCGTCTAGACATCACCATAATCACGAAAGTACAACTTAAATTCAAAGTTTTATAAAAACTTACTTGTTTGATGAGCTTGGTTCGATCGAGACGCGCGTGAAAGACTAAAACCTTGTTTCTACAACCCGAAACTATTAGTTATCAACCCAATAATAAAATCTTAACCCGTGTTCTTGGCAAAATCTTCAAAACTTTTGTTTTTCTTCTCCCTTGTGGTTCGGCCGGATATAGAGAGAAAAAGAGAGAGAGTTTTTGTGTTTTGATTTTCAAAATGATGCATGTATGTGAAAATGGGATAAGGTGGTGGAATATGGGTACTAAAGGGGACATGCTAGCTTAAAAATAGCCATCTTGTCTCTCCTTGTTCTTTTCTAACCGAAAATGGATCCTAGGAGGGTCTCGGGTCTTCCTTTTTGTGTCGGGATCACTTAAAAGCTAAATTTTCATCTATTTAAAACGTCACCCAAACTTAGTTATCATTTTCATTGCGTTCAAAATTATTTTTCCATAAACTTGGATTATTTATACGACACTTATCACCTTAAATAGCTACAAAAATCTATTTTGAGCCGTAATCGACTGACTCCGGACCGAAAACATGAATTTTTGACAAAACTCAACCGAACCTTGCTCATTCATTTAAAAACACTTCAAATCACAAAATATAGCTTGGAAACTTATATTCACCCAAATTTTCACCTTTTTACGACTGTTACAGTCTTTTACCGAAATTCACGAAAACAATTATTTTTCTGATAACTTTCACATCTCACACTCACGATTTACAATTTAAATCGACGTTATTTCAATATTAGGAATTTATTAAATAAATAAACCTATTAACACATTACCAACCTCATAAATCTCTACACTTAAATAAACTGTCGTGCCGGTACGCACTGCGTGATGATTTTTCGCTAAACGCGAGAAAACTTCCTGGAAAGCACTGAAAACCTCAAAACCACTCTAAAACAAGAAAACAAATCATAAATGATTCATTTACGAACTCCACACTTCATCAAATTCTCGATTAAACCGAAATCGCTTATACGCAAAATAAACAACAGAAGTCAACTTTTCAGCTTTCATCAGGAAAACTGACAAGATCGAAAGACTCTAACATACAAAACTATAATATTTTATATTACTTAGCCTTGAAAAATATTACCGGTTATCATAATTTCCCCCTAGGCTCTGATACCAATTGTTAATAATAAGAGACACTAGCTAAACACAATCCGAAGGTCGGGGAGGATTAAAGAGAAAGTAAGCCATATTAGATTAAATGAGAGAAAATGGAAGATGTGTGTTTTCTAGAGAGAGAAACAATACACACTTATGAGATACAAAATAAATCCTCACCCCTCCATGGAAGTATGAAGGGGGTATATATAGGTCAAGACGAGGGAAACTATTCTAACTTAGCAGTTCTAGTCCCTGCGGGTCTTGCCTAATGATAACTAGTGTAATTCCGTATAAGTTAACATATTTTAATGCTAACAGAAAATCAGTTGGTGTGTCAAGATGCAAACGGTTTTTATGACACACCAACAGTTTTATCTTTTTCAAATTTCATTCGTCAATTCATAAGCTGGACCGAATCGATATCCAGTATCACAAGTTTGATCCATGTAGGATCTCACAAGTCACCTACTAAGAGCTTGTTTGATGTTGGCTCAAGCAGGATTTCCATCTTCACTGTGACAACTTAAGAGTCACTCCGATGTTCTAGAAAAATCTCAAGGATGATGCGTAGGACTCTTGATATATATTTCTTGTTTTTCACATTGTGTGAATTAGCAAGCATATTTTGGATAAGTGTCCTGATGAGATTTATGGAAGATCTCTTTTGGCTCTAGACTCAATAGTGCACTTTGGTTTTAGTAATCAGAGGCTGAAGCAGACTGCCACCTTTTTAATACCAACTAACTCGGAGTAAGAAAGTTGATAGAAATGCGTGTAATCTTCGTGAGAAATGAAACATAAATCTTTTGAGAGATTCTGAGTGGCTAGGGAGGGTTGTAAATTGCATCACTGGGTCTATGATGCCAGTCTTCAATGTCAGCAATCATCTTTGTGATTCTTGATAGCAGATGTATTGACCCAGTTTTTGCCTAAGTGTAAGGAGGTCTTTTTTCTTTTGACCCTTTATCTTAACTTTTCTTTTTAATTCTTCAACCCCTTCAGTGCTTACCAAGACTTCATAACTAGTACCTTGTTAGGTTTGTTTCAGTACTAGCTCCATCTCAATTGGCACTTTTCCCTTATTCTTACTTTTACTTATTTTTTATATCATACCTATGGAATTCTTACTTTTACTTATTTTTTATATCATACCAATTTTATTAAGCCTGGTAACTGGTAACTGCCATAAGCTCATTTTATGGCTTATGATGTTATCTGCTTGAGGTAATAAAGTGCATAAGCTCAAATTGATAAGTTCATAAGCAATAAAAAAATGAACTTATTGGCTAAAAAAATTGTTAATAAGGTCAAAAACATAAGCTGGATTTTGGTGCCTAGCTTTATAGCTTATGATAATCGAACCCGCCCGAATTCGTCACAACCCATTATAGTCGGTATCTCCATTGAAAGCGCGCTTTTGACAGAAAAAACAACCACCGAACACCCTTTATGGGCGTACCGACTTAGTGTCCCGGATTAGCCGATAACATGAACTGCAGTGGCTTATGAGCTTATTAACTTTTTTTAGGGGGGGGGGAAGGGACCATCCTCGATAAATTTGGTCCACACCAGATATTAACATTAACATGTTTTGGCTTATAAGCACATGATACTAACATTAAGACTATAGTGCAGTGTAGTTTCAAAGTAACGATGAAAGTCTAAACTATTTTAGAGCAGATTAGGCTATAAGTTTTTCATAAAAAAATGTTATCCCATAAGAATAGGAGATGCATCAAAAGCGGAAAAGAAAAAGAGTAGTACCTTATAATTGTGTTTTATATTAAGAGCGAGTGAAGGTGCTTCCACGGTAACAAAGGTTAACAAAGTCGCTGCTTTCGAGTGACACGTCTGACCCGTGCCTTTTGAGTGCAAAACACTAATTGAAGAATAAAGAAGAAGATGGATCTCATCTTTGACTCTTCGAGTGTACTTTTTTTCTTTTTTTATCATGATGATGGATATGTCCAACACAACCCGTCATAACCCATTTAATTTCTACTTGTAATCATATTGCAATGTCACCCAACTGATTCATCTTGCCACAAACTTGAGGCACCTGCATTAAACATTTACATTATCATCAGCTCATCGCCTTGTTTAGGTTAAAATATTACTAAATAATGGTAACTTATCACAATAAGTTCCCTTTTAATGAAGAACCTGAGATCACATTTTATAAAATGATTTACCTTAGAATGGAAGCTAATAGCCTACAACCTGATAGCAAAAGAATACATGGTACAAAGTTGCTCATATAGCGATTTGAACAGCAAGCTGTTGTAGATTTCCGGTATATGAGCCGAAAAAGACTAATTCAGATTGCTCGATTCGTCTTCTGCAGCTTGAAGTTCCAGGCAGATCCGTTGCCATTTCTTAACAACATCACGGCAAGTACAGACACATTTAAAAAAGTGCAGAAAGCACCAATAATGAATGGTGGCTGAAATTCCACAAACCTTTAAGATAGGCATTGTGCTGAACAACGGCATCGCCGGGTCGTCTAAGCTGGTAAACCCAAAAACCCACAATATATAATGTGTGATATTATGTGAAACCGTTTAAATCCGCAAGAGTTTAGCTCTTCGAGCTGCAAAGAAGTTAGTCATTTCTTGCTAGCTGTTTTGTTTGCAATTATACTAATATCTTATGGTGCAAGAACTCATTCTCAGACTACCACCCATACCCAAAGTCACGACAAAAAAGGTAAACAAAATTTTATCCAAGGTTTCCTTGATAACATTTATTAATTAGCAGTTAGTTACATAGTATCTTGCACCTGTTGCGTACGTATTTTCAGGCTACGTTAAAGAAAGAAAGCTAACTGAAGGCCCAAGGCAAGGTAATGATAACAGTGGTTGTTGGCAATGTTGGCGAGGTGATGGTCGTCAATAAAATGATGTTTGAATTAAGTGAATGATGCTTACTTTGGGGATACAACAGTTTTGTAAAAAATTATCCCGCTATGAACATATTTTCATTTCTTTGGAACACAAAACGAAGTATGCTGTGTAATAAGTAACAACTGTCTCATACTTATTTTCTCAGTTATATAGTAAGTTCCCTAATGCACGGGTTTTAACCTCTAAGCAGTAAAGGATGGATGCAAAACTTCTACAGAGTATAGCCCATTAAAAAACATTAGAAAGAAAAAAGAGCTTAATGGAAAACAACTACAAAAAGCGATTTTCCACAACTTATATGCAACTTTTTTATCAAAATTCTCATACAATATACACGATACATGATTACAGATTGTCAAATCTGCTTTACATTATATCGGGGTTCATAATTAAGTGATTAACCAACCTAGCCTACTCTGATAGACAATGACGAAAAATTACTGTGTTCTAAAAGATTGCCGCAAGTTCCGCTTATCCCAGTTACGTATTCCTCATCATCAATATTAAGCTAGTATGAATTAAAAAAATGTCAAAATTCAATTCATTTGTAAGTAAATATCAATAGAATGTTACCACCCCAGTGAAATGGTTTACGTATTGTTATCTGATGGCCAGAACACTTTAAAAAAGAAAAAATACCGCCATATGTTGGAGAGTCGTGTTTGAGCCCGATGGAATATACGCAATCGTCGGTACTGAGAATTATGATCTTAGTAAACGTCCCACCATCTTCAAGTGTGAGCTTCCATGGATTGATGCCGCCTTTACCACCCTAGCTTCCAAATTTAACGTCATGCATATGTATCGATAAAAAATGCATAATTACTAACACAACGCGGAAACCAAATGCAATTCCCAATGTAGCATCTCAAATAGCTTAATTCGCTCATAAAACATCATATAATAATCTATATAACAAAATCATGAAACGTTTTTAAAATGCAATAAGCAGAAAAGCAATAAGCAGAAAAGCTCGAAACGTGTTTTTCTAACTAAAATAAAAAACTACCACCATCTGAGAAATCACAAACTTAATCATCTATTCGGAGTGTAGCTTGTTAAAATCAGTCATATGTTTATGTAATTCTATAAGCTTAAGTTAATTAAGTCATAATTCATAACCTAAAAAGATTTTTTAGTTTTCAAAACCAAGCCGATAACATCTTCACCGATCACAAAAAATAGTTAAATGCAATGCACAGACCCATAAAGTCAAAACCCCTAATTTTTTTCTATAGATTTAAAGTATCGATTCATGCGAAATCTAAAAACCAAAACCAATCCATTTCATAAGTACACAAAAAAGTAGGTAAAAATAACTAACCTGGTGATTTTTCAATTAACAATGTGGTCTTGGTGCTCCTTTACCTCTACCGCCTCTTCTAGCACATCTGGTGTGTGTGTGTGTGTGTGTGTGTTTTTTTTTTGACACTGCTTGGTTTGTTTATTTTTTCTAAAACTGGGGATGGTGTGAGAGGGTAGATATCATATGTGAGAGCCACGTGTTTGGGGGTAAGTCGGGAAAAACCAGGCCGAACGGGGTGTAGAACCGGACCGGAAAAAAGGAAAGGAAAACCAGCATTAAATGATGCCTCGGGGAGGCAATCTTACTCTTTAATATAAAGGTATAATTATTATTAATGGTACAAATAAAATATTGCATGAATGAATACTTTAAATGTAACCATTAGAGCCGTTTAGATTTCATTTGTTTTTTGTTTCTATTTTAATTGAGTTTTTGGGTTAAGTTTGTGTTTTAACTGGTTATGGTGGGTCACAAAAGACGTGTTTTGACTCGAGCCATGAGAGAAAAGGTTATTGAGTGTGTGAGTGAAAAGAGATATTTATATGAGTTGGCATAATGTGACACCCAAAACCTAGGACTCGAAGGCCTCAATGGTCATTGGTAGGGGTGAGCATCGGTTCAAAACCGAGCCGAACCGACAAAAACCGAACTGAAAACCGACTTTAAGGATAACATGAACCGAAACCGAACCGAAGTGAATCGAGCAAAACCGAAAATCCAACCAAAGTGAATCGAGCAAAATCGAATACATAGTTTAATTAGACGGATTTTTTTGGTTTTAACCTGAACCGAGCAAAACCAAAACCGAAACCTTAAATATACAAAACCGAAAATGGTCGGTTCCGTTCGGTTCGATTTGTCAATTCGATTCGGTTCGGTTTTCGGTTGGTTTTGCTCAGCCCTATCCGATCGTTATAAGTTATACAGTAGTATATCCTAGTAACAAAAATATGATCAAGCAAACCTATCGGATCCTTATAAGTTATACAGTGGTATATCCTAGTAACAAAAATATGATCAAGCATACCTGGTGCCGTAAAAAAAATTTGGTTTTTGTTTCAATATCATAAGTCTCGGATCATATAAAAGATACAAGACAAAAGATGTTACCACATTATTAAAAAGGTTTACTAAAAATAGGAAGCACTCGTTAAAAAGTTTAACAATAGAATTTCGGAATTCAATCAAATACTACTGGGCATCGTGACTAGTATTCGCTCAAAGTTATAAGGAAAAGTTTGCAAGTGTATGGCAAGCATTTAATGTGGAGAATAAACTATGGAATTACTAATTGAGTTTATCACTTGTTTGTCCATCAAATACAAAATTTTGTCCTAAAACAACATGAGTACGATTGATATTTTGTTTCGCGTAGATACAATATGCAAAAAATATGAAAAGTATGACATTGATAAACAGCGTGAACTCAATGCTTATGGAGATGATGCCTTTGCCCGTCTCCTTGCTTCCTTCGATTCTCAGATTGAAGCCGCTCTTCAAGTACAACGACGCTTTGATACTCTTTTATCATTGTCATTTATCTCCATGCAATAATATTGCTGATGATATTTTTGCTTTTTTAGAAATCAGAAAAAGCGGCGATGGAAACAAACAGGGCGACTGTGGTGGCTCTGAACGCGGAGATACGAAGAATAAAAGTTAGGTTGATGGAGGATGTGTCCAAATTAGAAAAACTTGCCAAAAAGAAGGTTTCAGATTGTTTTATGTTCTTTTATTCATCACTTACAATATTGTAGAGTTGTTATTTGAATAAAACGAAATGTATTTATAGGTAAAAGGGTTGTCAAAAGACGATTTAGCAACTCGTTGTGATATGGTTCTTGCACTACCGGAGAGGATTCAATCAATACCCGATGGAAGTAACAGATCATTTAAGGCTTCAGGATCTACCAATAAGATCAAGTTTGATACAGGTTGAGTTTTATTCTATAATTTCTCTATTATATATTTACTACTACAGTAGTACTTATATTATAGACTAATCTGAATGAGTTATATCCAATTATAGACCGCATCTTTGGAGATGAATATTTCCAAAAAAGCGATGAAGCAAATCAGTTTAGATCAGAGTATGAGATGAGGAAAATCAGACAAGACGAAGGTTTGGATGTAATATCGCAGGGTCTTGATTCACTCAAGAATTTAGCTCATGACATGAACGAGGTTCATAAATTTGAAAATGTGTTTTGTTTTACTAATCTAGCGGATAGTATACATTTCTAATCATAGAACTTTGATGTAGGAAATGAATAGACAAGTTCCCTTGATGGATGATATCGAAGATAAGATTGACAAAGTAACAAGTGACCTTAGAAACACGAACGTCAGACTTAAAGAGACTCTTATAAAGGTATAATTCATGTTCTTGCGAAAACTTGTTTCTGAGACGATTGGTAGCTGATTGATGTGTGTATCTAGGTGAGGTCTACGCGTAACTTTATGATCGACATCATATTGTTATGTGTACTTTTGGGCATCGCCTCTTACTTGTACAAGTAAGTTCCGAATCATGCGTATTGGTGATGTAAACTTGTTATTATAAAATCAGTTGTCTTTTTAAACATGATCAAATCTTGAATGCAGTTTGCTAAAGGATTGAAGCTGATCGAATGATGTGTTATGCTGTATCACTACTGATAACTTCATTGAAACTTGTGGTTTTATTCGATGATAAATCCATGGGTAACCGTTGGCTTTCGCCTGGAGTCTTGGTTACCTCTTTGGCAATGTCGACCAATAGTTTAAAACACACCCAACTATCTAGATACAATAGTACGATAGTTTCCGTTTGGTGTCTATGAACACATAATCTTATGTTTGTCTTAAAATTATGAAAATTAAAGGGACGCACTTGTTTTCTTTGTCAATCTTATTTTTTTCATGAGTTAATTACAAACTTCTTTCACGCGATTTGCACACAATTGTACATTTTTGTCTTTTTTTTTTACAAAATAAGTACAACATCGATCCGTATGGTTGACAAATCTTGCATCTTTCATCCTTTTGACAACAAATTGAGTCCAAAAGCCGTTTCTCAAAAGGCCGTAAGATGCAAGATTTGTCAACAATCGGGACATCATTATACTTTTGTTGGTAGATCAAACTTCAAATTGAATGAAGCTATTTATATTTCTTTCTTTTTGTAGAAGTTGGATAAACCAACTTATGTGTTACTTATACCTGGCTACTTCATATTGAGGTGTTTGTGACATAAGCTTATGTGTGTCGGTGTATGCCACACCATATTCACTTTCCCTAAATGCATATATAATGAGTTTACGATGGGTTGTTTAGTATTCATTTTACATACGTCAAACTATCACATTTAATCACTCTTCATAACTCAAACTTAAAGAGTAAAGCGGATATTATTACGAGGCAAACTAAAATAGTAAGATGAATACAAGTGACTAAAGAGTACTAGAGTAGTACTTCATTCATCTCAAAATAATAGTTTATTGATTTTTTAAGGTTTTTTTCAACTTTTATTTTAAATATTTTTGTTTGTGTTATATAACAGTTGATGAAAATTATAACAATGAAAATACATGTAAAAACTAATTTATTCATATATTTTACATCAAGTATTATATAACACAAACAAAAATATTTAAGGTTAAATTTAAAAAAAACTTAAAAAATAATAAAAAACTATTATTTTGAAACAAAAAGAGTATATTTTGATTTACATACTCCGTAATAAATTTGGTACAAAGCAAAATTGAAAAGAGGTATTTGATGGTGAGATTGACATGTATATGCATAAACATTCATGTGAACAATTTAGAAGTTAGTGTTGTGTTCCTCCCAGTGCCAAATCATCAAACTTAGAAAAACTATGATGTCCTCTAGAAAAGTATATTAGCGTATGAAAACGTAATCCAAATGAACCAATCACAACATGCCATGATGGCATCATCATATCATCTTTTAGCCTTATACATCTTTTTTGCCCATCTCTAAATGTATTTGGTTTGCAAAAACCAAACAAGAACATAAAAAGAGAGCATGGCAGCCACGCTTGCTTGTCTTCATATCCCTACTGTTTCATCAAAATCATCATCGCAATCGCAGTTGTTAGTTCCTTCGGATTCTGCTAAGCTAAATGTCTCGATAAACCTTGATCACGCAATTCGCGGGTTAAAGTCGGCTTCTCCCCCTTTAACTGCTATCACATTACCGTTCATTTTAAACCCACAGGCAAGTCCCATTTGTAACATGTTGTATACTGGTCATTAGGTCACTAGTTTAGTGTTTTGAGATTGGGAGAACTAAACTCATACTTAAATGTATGCCTAAATTACTAGTTTATGCTCAAGTGGTTCTCTTTGTTACAACCAATATAAAATACTAATGCGTGATGACCAATCATTTACAATATATACATTTGTGGAAAAAGTTAACACACACAAAAAGCACTATTCATAAAGATATTATAAAATATTCTTTATGAATAGTAACTTAACAAATTTATTTACAATATATACATTTGTGGAAAAAGTTAACACACACAAAAAACACTATTCATAAAGATATTATAAAATATTCTTTATGAATAGTAACTTAACAAAATGTATTTATAATCCTTCTAAAAATTAAGTAACGATTTACTTTTAATCCAAAATACTTAAAAAACTCCCCTCAACGTTAAATCATTTTTCATTTTTAGTCTAAAACATAACCTCCTTAAAAGTTAAGTCACTTTTCATTTTTAGTCCAAAACAATTTAAAAACTCCCTCTCAAAGTCATTTTTTCACTAATTTTGCAACAAACCTCAAACACTTTTTCCATAAAAATTCTCATAAACAATTAACACAAATACTCTTTGGGGTTATCGGTGCGTAGCAAAGTTAGCCCCGCACGTTTCGCCCCGCAGCACCGCGCGGGTAAAAAATACTTCTGTAGTCTCTTACTATATTTGTATGGATTTAAGTCACGTTTTACGCAAATGCAATGTAGCCGATTACCATGTTTTTAATTTTTATGAACTTTGTAGACGCGGATGATAAAAACTTTTTCAGATACTTGTAACAAATTTCAACCATATGAACATATTTCATTAATACAATCTATACTACATTATAAAGCATTTAGGACATTCTATATTTAGAAAGTCTGTTCAGACTTTTTCCCTTTTTTTTTATGAAAATATCCTTTTTAACAACAAACACATACATCTAACAACCTTTTGTAACAACTTTTTGTTATGCGCAATCTTGACCATCCATCTCAGTTTAGGGAAACACATCTTAAAGTGACACGTGTCACTTTTTAACTAAAAAATCATATTTATTTTTAAATTGAAATATCTTTTTATCTATTTATTGTTTTTATGATTTAATTTCACCATATTTTCTAAAATTTTGTGCTCTTTAATTCAAAATCCATTTTAATATATTTTTATTAATTTTTAGTTTTTTTATTTTTAATGCTCTCGAAACCGCTGCTTTGCGCGGGTATCATTCTAGTTTCCATAAAAGTAAGTTTAAAAGTCTGAATTTTTAATACTATAGATTAGGTGTTTGTTTTATCCAAACAAGAAAAAACAACAATTTGTTGAATATATACCAAGTCAAATCCTTTATAATTTTTTTTGGTTACATATGAGATATAAGAATAATTTTAGTTTCATCTCAAATAAGTAACTTCTTACCCGAAGCAGCATTTTGGAGTTTGCTTAAAAGTTAAAAATAACCACAAAAGCGAAAATAATTAGCAATCTCAAAAACTTTCCCGGTCGAGCTTATATATAAGCTTACAATAATTCGAGCTAATGAATACATGAACTTTTTTACTTTATGTTGTACTAGAGGAAAAACATGGCCTTTTGAACTCATCTACCCTCCTATGCACTTTATAGCTGAACTTAACGATACACCAACTTGTGAACCATATACTTTTGCCATTCTGCAATTATGTGATTTACTAATTGAATACCAAACATTTAGAATTTTGAGTTTTCATTGATGAAACAAGTTGCAATAGAGTCTACACAACACTTTACAACCTATAGATTTCTGATCA